>CAMXCT020003198.1:0-73340 GCA_947184155.2 Cladocopium goreaui | reverse complement strand
ATGGGGGCCTGGTGGCGTGCTTGTCTGATTTCAAGGGGCCTCGCCCCTGCGGGAAATGCTTCACCGTTAAACTTAAGCCAAAACCTGCCCCACACTTGTCAAGCGCTTGCCAAAGGCTTTTTTGTATTGACAATCCCCAGGAGACTATCATAATCCGCGTCCCTACTTAACATCTGCCTGCTCTCATGAAACAACGCCGGGGTGATCACGGAGGCTATAATTGCCCGGATGATCTGCCATCCCAAACGCCCAACAAAAACATCACAGTATAATACATCATGAATATCACATGAATTACATAACTAAGCGCCCATGAGAACCTCACCAATACAGTATCATGTGGGCGTGTGGGTAGTTTGGATAATTCAATCTTATGTACATTATATAGTAATATATTTATATTTATATACATAACACGTATTTTCTAAGGAATACCCTACTCACAGGTTCAGTTGAACTGGTGCTATTGTCACAGTCAATCAAGTGCCTGTACTGTCATCCGAAATCCATCAACTCAAACCAAGCCTAAAAACTTCAAATGTCATTGGGGACGCTGGGCCTGTACCTGTTGGCACCCTTTTTGGGTCACCCATGTCTTGTCCAATGTTTTGAAGACTTTCCCCAAACCTCTTTGGCATTTCGAATCATGTTCATAGATTTGGAATGATTTGGACTTTCGTAGGTTCCTCACATATCTCCATATCTCACATGAGCGCTCGATGTGTGATTTCTAGTCGTTCTTGCCATATGCAATGACAAGATCCCTCTTGCAATCTGGGTGCCTGGGCAATCGCTAGATGTCGCTAGATCTGAAACGCAAAGCAAATCGATCAAAACTCGCCCCGGATCCACATGAGATGTTTTGGAAGCCCAATATAAATCAAGGACCTATTGTAGAGGGCACCTTGGAGAAAAAAAACTACATTTCATTGGTCTTCGCATATATAGACTTCAGCGATGATAAATAAATGCATAAATGAATCACTTGTCACATCGTTTCATGGGCAATAAATCACCCGAAAATTACTATCCAAGAATAGTGGGGAACAAGACAACATCCAAGCCTTTCCCTCTGGTTCAATTAAGGTCACCTCTCTTCAACCCAAAGACCTCCGCCCGGCCCCATCTAGCTTTCCCAGCTTTTCCAGGACAACAGCAAGGTTGTTGATTGACTGCAGCGTCTCGGGATGGTCGGCACCGAGTTGTGTTTCTCGCCCCGCGAGGGCTTTGCGCTGCAGCTCCTCCGCCTGGCAGCCCGAGATCCGACAGGTGGCGTGGGCATATAATCCAAAGTCTCACGTCCTGCAACCGATTTAAGAAAGGGGGAAAAGGTGTGGAGGAGTTCTTGGACTTAAAAAAAGGTGCCTGTCAAGCACGCCCTTTGCGGCATGCAAACTAACATATCAGCATCAATTCCATTGTTTTGGTGGGTTGCCAATTTCAAGATGCGCCTTTTCATTTGCATGTCATTGATTTGCCCGAATTTTTGGGTTGTCAGTTTCAACTGAAAGTAACAATTTTGCAGATTGGGTTCCAGCCATGTCCTACATTCATTCGCGTGAATAAATGTGCATTC
This sequence comes from Cladocopium goreaui, assembly GCA_947184155.2. Lineage (NCBI taxonomy): Eukaryota > Dinophyceae > Suessiales > Symbiodiniaceae > Cladocopium > Cladocopium goreaui. The sequence goes on along the minus strand of CAMXCT020003198.1, from coordinate 71,764 downwards.
GTTCGCCCAAAAATCATCCAACAATACCAGGAAACAAAAAGAAAATCCAGGCCAAAACAAAAAGTGCCCTTGGTGAAACGTCCAGAAAGGTCACCTCTCACCCCAAAGACCTCCGCCCGGCCTCAGCCAGCTTCCCCTGCTGCCGCAGGAGCGCGGCAAGGTTGTTCATGGAGGTGAGTGTCTCTGGGTGATTCGCACCGAGGTGCGCTTCGCGCCCTGCAAGAGCTCGGCGGTGCAGGGCCTCCGCCTGGCATCTCGGAGATGGGAACAGTATGGGGGCCCCGGAGATGTCATACTTTCATTCAGCATGCGCCTATATATACTATAGGCCTCATTTGCATTCATTTGCAGGAATTCACCCGAAAGATTTGACAGTTTTGCCGTTTGCCATATTTTCATTTTGCCAATTACAACTATGAAATGTGGATGGAGGTCCCAACAATGTATTACGCCCAAGAAAGCAATCCAACCAATATTGGGAAATCGAAAAGAAAGAATCCAGGCCTCAGGCCTTGGCCACACAAAAAATATGCCCCTGAAAAACTTCCTCCAGGAAGGTCACCACCTCTCTTCACGAAAGACCTCAGCCCAGCCTCAGCCAGCTTCCCCTGCTGCTGCAGGGGGATCGCAAGGTTGTTCATGGAGGTGAGCGTCTCTGGGTGATTCGCACCGAGGTGCGCTTCGCGCCCTGCAAGAGCTCGGCGGTGCAGGGCCTCCGCCTGGCATCTCGGAGATGGGAACAGTATGGGGGCCCCGGAGATGTTATACTTTCATTCAGCATGCGCCTATATATACTATAGGCCTCATTTGCATTCATTTGCAGGAATTCACCCAAAAGATTTGACAGTTTTGCCGTTTGCCATATTTTCATTTTGCCAATTACAACTATGAAATGTGGATGGAGGTCCCAACAATGTATTACGCCCAAGAAAGCAATCCAACCAATATTGGGAAATCGAAAAGAAAGAATCCAGGCCTCAGGCCTTGGCCACACAAAAAATATGCCCCTGAAAAACTTCCTCCAGGAAGGTCACCACCTCTCTTCACGAAAGACCTCAGCCCAGCCTCAGCCAGCTTCCCCTGCTGCTGCAGGGGGATCGCAAGGCTGTTCATGGAGTTGAGCGTGTCCGGGTGATTCGCACCGAGGTGCACTTTCGCGCCGCAGGGAGTAATGTGATTATCTCTTTCCGTGCATGGCCTCCGCCTGTCATCTCTTACTCTTGTGACCCAATAATGTGGGGGCCCCGGAGATGTCATACTTTCATTCAGCATGCGCCTATATATACTATAGGCCTCATTTGCATTCATTTGCAGGAATTCACCCGAAAGATTTGACAGTTTTGCCGTTTGCCATATTTTCATTTTGCCAATTACAACTATGAAATGTGGATGGAGGTCCCAACAATGTATTACGCCCAAGAAAGCAATCCAACCAATATTGGGAAATCGAAAAGAAAGAATCCAGGCCTCAGGCCTTGGCCACACAAAAAATATGCCCCTGAAAAACTTCCTCCAGGAAGGTCACCACCTCTCTTCACGAAAGACCTCAGCCCAGCCTCAGCCAGCTTCCCCTGCTGCTGCAGGGGGATCGCAAGGTTGTTCATGGAGGTGAGCGTCTCTGGGTGATTCGCACCGAGGTGCGCTTCGCGCCCTGCAAGAGCTCGGCGGTGCAGGGCCTCCGCCTGGCATCTCGGAGATGGGAACAGTATGGGGGCCCCGGAGATGTTATACTTTCATTCAGCATGCGCCTATATATACTATAGGCCTCATTTGCATTCATTTGCAGGAATTCACCCAAAAGATTTGACAGTTTTGCCGTTTGCCATATTTTCATTTTGCCAATTACAACTATGAAATGTGGATGGAGGTCCCAACAATGTATTACGCCCAAGAAAGCAATCCAACCAATATTGGGAAATCGAAAAGAAAGAATCCAGGCCTCAGGCCTTGGCCACACAAAAAATATGCCCCTGAAAAACTTCCTCCAGGAAGGTCACCACCTCTCTTCACGAAAGACCTCAGCCCAGCCTCAGCCAGCTTCCCCTGCTGCTGCAGGGGGATCGCAAGGCTGTTCATGGAGTTGAGCGTGTCCGGGTGATTCGCACCGAGGTGCACTTCGCACCCTGCAAGAGCTCGGCGGTGCAGGGCCTCCGCCTGGCATCTCGGAGATGGGAACAGTATGGGGGCCCCGGAGATGTCATACTTTCATTCAGCATGCGCCTATATATACTATAGGCCTCATTTGCATTCATTTGCAGGAATTCACCCAAAAGATTTGACAGTTTTGCCGTTTGCCATATTTTCATTTTGCCAATTACAACTATGAAATGTGGATGGAGGTCCCAACAATGTATTACGCCCAAGAAAGCAATCCAACCAATATTGGGAAATCGAAAAGAAAGAATCCAGGCCTCAGGCCTTGGCCACACAAAAAATATGCCCCTGAAAAACTTCCTCCAGGAAGGTCACCACCTCTCTTCACGAAAGACCTCAGCCCAGCCTCAGCCAGCTTCCCCTGCTGCTGCAGGGGGATCGCAAGGCTGTTCATGGAGTTGAGCGTGTCCGGGTGATTCGCACCGAGGTGCACTTCGCACCCTGCAAGAGCTCGGCGGTGCAGGGCCTCCGCCTGGCATCTCGGAGATGGGAACAGTATGGGGGCCCCGGAGATGTCATACTTTCATTCAGCATGCGCCTATATATACTATAGGCCTCATTTGCATTCATTTGCCGGAATTCACCCAAAAGATTTGACAGTTTTGCCGTTTGCCATATTTTCATTTTGCCAATTACAACTATGAAATGTGGATGGAGGTCCCAACAATGTATTACGCCCAAGAAAGCAATCCAACCAATATTGGGAAATCGAAAAGAAAGAATCCAGGCCTCAGGCCTTGGCCACACAAAAAATATGCCCCTGAAAAACTTCCTCCAGGAAGGTCACCACCTCTCTTCACGAAAGACCTCAGCCCAGCCTCAGCCAGCTTCCCCTGCTGCTGCAGGGGGATCGCAAGGCTGTTCATGGAGTTGAGCGTGTCCGGGTGATTCGCACCGAGGTGCACTTCGCACCCTGCAAGAGCTCGGCGGTGCAGGGCCTCCGCCTGGCATCTCGGAGATGGGAACAGTATGGGGGCCCCGGAGATGTCATACTTTCATTCAGCATGCGCCTATATATACTATAGGCCTCATTTGCATTCATTTGCAGGAATTCACCCAAAAGATTTGACAGTTTTGCCGTTTGCCATATTTTCATTTTGCCAATTACAACTATGAAATGTGGATGGAGGTCCCAACAATGTATTACGCCCAAGAAAGCAATCCAACCAATATTGGGAAATCGAAAAGAAAGAATCCAGGCCTCAGGCCTTGGCCACACAAAAAATATGCCCCTGAAAAACTTCCTCCAGGAAGGTCACCACCTCTCTTCACGAAAGACCTCAGCCCAGCCTCAGCCAGCTTTCCCTGCTGCCGCAGGAGCATCGCAAGGTTGTTCATGGAGCTGAGCGTGTGCGGATGATTCGCACCGAGGTGCGCTTCGCACCCTGCAAGAGCTCGGCGGTGCAGGGCCTCCGCCTGGCATCTCGGAGATGGGAACAGTATGGGGGCCCCGGAGATGTCATACTTTCATTCAGCATGCGCCTATATATACTATAGGCCTCATTTGCATTCATTTGCAGGAATTCACCCGAAAGATTTGACAGTTTTGCCGTTTGCCATACAAGCGGACGCCCTTACTTACCCCATCCACCTAGTAGTTACCCCATCCGCAAGGCACACCGAGTTACCCCAGGGCAGACAATAGTTACCCCAGGTTTCAAATCCCCAAGGCACAGGGGCTCAGATGCATCATGTTTTGAAGTCGCTGCATAGATTGAATCATGTCCCTAGCTTGCATTTAGCTATGCCCAGAATCAGAATATGGGAAGGTGCGACCTGTCAACTTGGAGTCAAATCCGAAGGGCACACCGCCAAAAGCCATTCCAGGTCAAAAGCGTAGCCAAGCATTGAAACAGCATCGCCAGCTTGCGTTCTGGTATTTCCAAAAGAAACAAAATCCAGGGTGTCCATTCTCATAAAAGCTAAAATCCCAATGGCACACTTGCAGGAGAGTGGAAGACTTTCACGAAGTCGTTGCGAACTTTGAATCATGCTCCGAGCTTGCATTTAGCTATGCCCGGAATCAGAATATGGGAAGGTGCGACCTGTCAACTTGGAGTCAAATCTCAAGGGCACACCGCCAAAAGTAATTCCAGGTCAAAAGCTTCAGCATCACGAGCTTGCCTTCTGGTATGCCTAAAAGAAACAAAATAAAAGGTGTCCATTCTCAAAAAAAACCAATGGCACACTTGCAGGGGAGTGGAAGACTTTCACGAAGTCGTTGCAAACTTTGCATCATGCTCCGAGCTTGCATTTAGCTATGCCCGGAATCAGAATATGGGAAGGTGCGACCTGTCAACTTGGAGTCAAATCTCAAGGGCACACCGCCCAAAGTAATTCCAGGTCAAAAGCTTCGCCAAGCATTGAAACAGCATCACCAGCTTGCCTTCTGGCATGCCCAAAAGAAACAGAATAAATTATAAAGGGTTTCCATTCTCATGAGAGCCAAAACCCCAATGGCGCACTTGCAGGCGAGTGGATGACTTGCACAAACAAAGTTTGAAATTAATCACATTGAAATCACACCCTGCCCTGCTGTAACGGAATCCGAGACATACGGAATATGGATGTAATACCAGAATCATGACTCTGGAAAGTTTTTTGGACGAGGTACCGGACGAGATACCGGACGAGGTACCGGAATTACATTTTGCCATCCCAGCCAGAACCCACCCCACGTATCCCCACGTCAGATCATAAACAGTAAATGGTGAAAACGATGTGGATAGGTCCGAAAGATCCAAGCAATAAGGTCCGGAAGATGAGGTGGAGGAGGATGATGTTGCGGAAGATGAGGTGGAGGATGATGATGTGGAGGATGATGAGGTGGAGGATGACGATGTTGAGAAGGAGGATGGAGGAAGATAATGATGTTGAGGATGATCATGTTGAGGAGGAGGATGAAAAGGATTATAATTAATGTTGCGGATGAGGAGGTGGAGGAGGAGGAGGATGTTGCAGAAAATGGGGTGGAGGATGACGATGTTGAGGATGATGATGTCAAGGGGGAGGACGAGGATGATGCTGAGAATGATGATGTGGAGGAGGAGGAAGATGATGATACTGAGGAGGAGGAGGAGGAGGAAAAGGAGGAGGAGGAGGAGGACCGATCACAAGACCCCCGAGTGTGTACACACTGTGTGGGAAACTCACGTTGCTCCAGGGATTGTTAGGGGGCAAATGGACATAACTTGATATAACTAATGTTTGCCATGTTAAGAATCCCTGCGTGCCTATGCGTTATGCTGTAAAGATCATACCAAATAACAAATCATGTAGTAATTCATTCCAGTGGTTGTGTCACTTCTTCCGCATGGCACACCGAGATGAGACAACAAAGTGCTGTCTGAGACAAGAAAGGGCTTTCACCCAGTATTTTCATTTTGCCAATTACAACTATGAAATGTGGATGGAGGTCCCAACAATGTATTACGCCCAAGAAAGCAATCCAACCAATATTGGGAAATCGAAAAGAATCAATCCAGGCCTCAGGCCTTGGCCACACAAAAAATATGCCCCTGAAAAACTTCCTCCAGGAAGGTCACCACCTCTCTCCATCCAAAGACCTCAGCCCCGCCTCAGCCAGCTTCCCCTGCTGCTCCAGGAGCGTGGCAAGGTTGTCCATGGAGATCAGCGTGTCCGGATGATTCGCACCGAGGTGCGCTTCGTGCCCTGCAAGAGCTCGGCGCTGCAGGGCCTCCGCCTGGCGTCTCGGGATGGCACCGGTGGTGTGGGGCCCCAGGCCAGGATCCGCCTGCGAGTACCATGTGGAAAGGGAAGAAAGGTGGGCAACGGCCTTGAGTTTGGACTGATGAAAAAGATGTCAAGTACAATTGTACCATGTAAATGCACACATAATTCAAAACTTGAAGAATAAAACGCAAAGTTCGACGAGTTGACATTTCAACATAATTTGGATGTGTGTCAAGTCATCGTCGTTCCAATCTTCCGTTTGCAAATAAACTCCAACCTCAGGGTGCATCTGTTCTGTGATTTGTTGCAAAAACGCTTTGACAGCCTCAGACATCTCAGACTGAAACTTGCAACGCGGCATCTGATCTTTGCAAACATCTTTTGCTAAACTTTGACATGTCCATGTTTTGGCACGTCCATACATGACGTGATTTGAGTTGATTTGAGATGATTTGCGTAAAATTGACATGTTCATGCATTATCGCACTTCTACATAGATGACAAAAAATTGAGATGATCTGAAAATGTGGTTGTTGTTTCCCTGCATTTTTCCCAACTTTTCCCACCACAAAATGCAGCACCATCCACTCGCCACGGTCACTGCAGCACAGCACATCAGCGGCGCCTCGCTGAACTTCCCCAGGCGCCTCAGCACCTCCGCCAAGTTGTGCACCGCGGTGAGCGTCACGCGGTGCTCCGGGCCCACCAGGCGCTCGTAGCCCTCCAGGTATCGTCGCAGCAGCGGCTCGGCCTCGGCGAAGGCGCCGCGGGCCACCAGCACCTCCGCGAGCCTTGGCCGTGGATCGCCACGGGAGCCGAAAAGTTCCCACGGCTCCCTGGAGGAGAAAGGACACTTTTTTAACTATTTGTGGTGTCGTGGCAGATTTTTGGATCCAAGTCCCTGGTGAGAAAACGAGATTCTGGGATTCGAATTGTTTTGATTTCACTTGAGCAGTTGCTACAGGCTATACTTTTTGATGCTATTTGATGCTTGTGTGGCCTACTGCGATCTACAGCTTTCACTTTGCAGCTTTGTGGCATATTTCTGGATCCAAATCTATGGTGACAAGACAATACAGTTCTTGACTCAACAGTACATGTTTGCTAATGTGTTGGTCTCTTTGGAGGGACTGAGGTCCGCACCGATGCAGTGCCAAAAGCGCAAATCCGTGCTCAGGGCCCAATCTTTCGGCTGTGGCATCTGCACGGCACCGCAGCCTTGGTCCATGATGATGCCTATCACATGGCTGTGCCTATCACATGGCAATGCGGTGGTCGACCATGTCACCAACATGGAAGACAAATCAATTTCAAGAGAATGGCCAACGGCACGCAAAATCGTCAAGGTGTGGGACGGCTCCCGGCTTCAGTCAGAAGCTGGCTACTGGGCTGCAATCCATGGTCCCTGCTTTGCGGGATCTTCAACCATATATGTTTTTACGCGTGAGGATGGGGGAGGCCAGGTTTTTTGAAGTTGGCAGACGTTTGTCCAAATGTAGCGGGTAATTCAAGTCAACTCATAGATAGCATAGTCAATAGACATGGCATAGACAAATAATTATAGCCGATAGATACTATAAAACTCGAAGCGGGCCGTAGTCAAGAAATCTCAGAAGGCAATGTCGCGCGGGCACTCCTGAAAGAGTTTCAAAGTTCCAGAACCTGAGTCACGCCTTCTCCACATCTTAAAGTGAATGGCCAGGTGGCAAGATCAAACATCAAGCGATTCTGTGCTCGATCCCTTTACTCCCAGATACTTTCAAATGCAGGACAAGGAGCCCGAGCCAGGACAAACGGTGTTTTTATCTTGCGGTGTACCTTTCTAGATCTGGAGTGCAAAATATTGGATTGACAAGCGCGCCCGCTCTCGAAACAGAGCTTGAGCTTCGTGCTTTCTGTTTGGTATCCATCCTGCCACGACCATGATACTTTGATAACTTTGATCCACTTTGACCCACAGGAGAGGTTCCGTAAACTTGCCAGGGAGCGACGTAACCAGAGATCCCGGGAGAAGGAAAGGCAAGATGAGAGCAAGAGAGCAGCCGAAACAGTCCGCAGGGCTGCATCAAAAACACTTGAAACTTTTGAAATCATGTTGGCTCTGGTCCAAATCTCTCGAAGGGACCAATGTGCATCTCGAACTTGAGAACTCATGAAAAGCCAAAAACTTGTCAGCCCTCTGGATCATTTTTCCAATAGAAGTCTTGAACTCGGCCCACCTGATTTAATTCTACTGGACGAATCCTAACTCCTGGATATGGCAAGCTCAAAGGAACAAAACCCCTGGATTGAATGGCCGTAACCCTGGATGGTTAGCCGACTCAAGATCCAAGTTCCAAGCCCCAAAAGCAGCCAAGTTTCGTGTCCAGCAGCACTGCGCTGGCGTGGCCCACTTCCTCCTCTCTCTCCACCCTGATCACCACGCACTGCCTCTCTGGCTGACCAGGTTCATTGAGCAGCTTTCCTGCCAGGTTCCTGGGCAGCGGACTTGAAAGCAATGTGTGAGTCATTGCGCTATCAACAACTTTCATATGAAGCACTCAGGTACTGGGTCCCGGACACGCCGGGAAGCTTGCCCTACGGTGCAGAGCAAACATGAGCCAAATGGTTCCGCATGTGTCCACACAAAATCGATTCAGCTCCAAGCAAAGCAAACAAATGCTACCCGATGCTACCAGCCTCCTTCTGCATCTCCGGCGTCTGTTGAATCGAAACGTCGTATGTGACGGCGGCGTTGGCCAATATCGGGATGCAATAGGCCACGCGCGAGGCATACTCCTCCATGGCTGGATCTAGGTCTGTTAATTTGCAAACACTGACGATGTGCGCATCCAAAAATTGAACCAAAACTGTGGGCAATGTTGCGCCTAAGAAAGGCACACTCTCCTCGTCCGCGGCCTGGCGGCCTTTCGTTTTCACGTCTCTCGCGTGCATGTTGCGGTAGTTGTTGTCGATCAGCGTTGCCACATCTGGCCAGTCATCGGGCGATCTTCGCACGGTATAAACTCCTCATCAGAATTGTTTGCAGTGGACACAAAGGTCCAAGGACATCTCTCAGTCACAGAGAAAGAAAGCACTTAAGCGCCCTGCTGTGCACAACCACAGACGGTGAAGCAAATGCTCACGTTTTGTCAATTGTGATACAGCAGCTGCAAAATGATGCACGCGCATGCATGACTGGCCCTGCCTCTGCCCCACCATGCATTGGCGTTCGGACCGCTGGTCACCAAAGAGGCCTTCGGATGCTCAAGGCTATGGCCATCGGCAAGGTGAGCGGGCAAAAAGATGCATGTCACATGACATCGCATGACATGTTGATTGGTGACTGAGTGCAGCACGAAGACTTCAACGGCCTCCTTCTGTGGAGCAGTAATGTTGCGGAACCCCAACTGAGTCGTGTAATGAAAGAAGCAGTCCACTTCGCCACTTCCACTGGACTGAGTCAGGTCCAGGGCATCCTGCCACACCTGCCAGGAGCTGCCGGGGTTGCACCGAGTCTGCTGCGTCACAACGTGGCGTGACGAAACGGCTCAAATGGCGACGGACGCGTGCCTTGATGCCAGAGCTCTTGTGGATCCAGCACCATTCGTCGGCATCGTGCTCGTAGGCCTCGTGCTGAAAGACACCGCCGCCCTTGTAGTCGTTCCTGAAGTAGGCCCTGAGGCCGGCCTGAGGCATCGAGCACGCTTCTAGAAACGTGCTCATTGCTTGTCCATGCATCTTATTTTGTCTTACTGGTAATGGTAATACGGTATTGTATTCCCTCCTTTGAACCAGTACAAGAGCTTCCCACAATAAAGACACTGGAAGACGCGTGCAAACATGTCCACTTTGCTTCGCCCAACACCAGCTGTCAAGTGCAAAGCTCACGAACATCAGAGTTTCATTGGGTGAAAAACGAGCTCAATGGAACTTGTGATTTTGAAGAATGGGCCGTCTCTTGAAACCCTGACTATTGAATACTTGAAAAGCGGGCAAGTGTTCAGCACAAGCTGGAAGTCCACTTAGGGTTTTGGCTGCAAGTGTTCCTCAAAGCAGAGATCATTCAAAACTGTCTTGGTTCGATGCGCCTCGAGCACATCAGAAGCCTCACCCCCAGCTCTGGCGCCATCCCGTTGCGCCTCTCACATGCTTCAAACGTCGTGCATCGCACGCTTGGAAAATCTTGCAAAACATCAAGACTCTCAAGACATCTCGAGACTGTTCCATGGCCGTTGCTGCGATGGAGCTCCAACAAGCAACTTTGTGGTATCAGGTTGGGTGCTTCTTGTCATTTGATAAATCTTCAAAGTTGAAAGGTTGAGTTGAAGAGCCTCCACTTGAATCTGTCCCAGATCGATGTCAGCCTGCTCAACACTGCATTCACGCGGGTCTTGTTCAGCATACATTGAATCCAAATCTAGCAGTGTCCAACTTCGCCGCTGAAGGGCCCTGAAAGCAGCCCTTGTGGATCGCAGGATCTGATTTGGTTTCTTTGATGTTTTTGCACGGAGGTATACAAACTCTTGGCAAAAGTGAAGGGACAGAATGCGCCTCCACAATCTAGAGACCATACTCAGATAGCGCGAGAATGATTGTCAAACAAACGAGTGGATGTGCAACACGGCTCGCGAAATCGAAGCAGCCACTCAGCCACTCAGCCACTCTGAGTGACTGAGTGGCTGGAAAGCCATTGGATTGTAAGCAATATTACCCAGACCTAATTTTTCTTAGGTCTGGGTAGTATCCCAAGTGAAGTTTTATGCTAATTTAGGGTTCCTTCCTTTATTCATCCAGGCAATGGGGCATATATTTTTATGGGTTGAATGGAATCTTAGGCAAACAGACAAACATCTGTGTTAAACATCATTTGTGTTAAAGGGGTTCGCTCTGTGGGTCTCTGCGGATCATCATGGCGAAAGGAATGAGATATTTGGTTATAGTTCCGATGTTTTCATATATGTATGTTATTAAAGAAATGATATATATAAATATATATAGCTAGACACAAACACACCTAAGTTCATATCATCCACCTCTATCATTTCATCATTACCACAGTTCATTTTCACAATATTTCATATCATTTCATCACAGTATCAACACAAAATAAAACCACATAATTTCATACATCATCATCCCACATCATTTCTTCATCATCCATCATCACATAAATTCATATCATAAAATTTAATCATAAAATTTCATCATAATATGTTATCATAATATATTATTATCAAAATCATATCATAAATCTAAATCATTCATGTCAAACATTCCTATGTCCCTATCATAAATTTTCATATATCATGATATTAAAAAGTATGGGGTAAAGTCTAAAGTCGTTTAAAGTTTTTTGGTGTAATGGTAATGGTTTTCCAGATTTGTTTCAATTTTGCAATTCTGGTTTTTATCATCTTTTAAGTATTCCTCCATCTCTTTTTGTTTTTCCTCTTCTTCCTTTTTGAGTTTTCCTTGTTGGAATGCCTGTCGGTTTTAAGATGTTTGGACAACCTGCATTGTTTCACATTCCGTTGGCAAACGTCGCAGAATACTTCCTTTTGATTATATACTTTGTTACTCTCCTTTTGTTTGTCCAAGCATTCAATACACATTCTATTCATTCCATTGAACTCGTCACCATTTTTGTTTGTCTTACACTTTGTGCACTTTCTATTCCCCATATTATTATAAGGTATTATCCTTTTCATTTTAAGTGTATTTCCTTATATCATAAAATTTCAGTTTACCTGATATGAAAATTTATGGGGTTCAAATATAAATTCCTTGTTGTATTCTTTCATACACTTTGTCAAACTTATTCTCTCGTCAATAATAGTATGTCCAATAGACTGTTCATTGTCTTTGATATACAACAATATTTTCTTAAACAATCTATAAAGGTTTCATGATTAAAGTTATCATCCATACAATCAGCATCATTAATATTCGTTTCTAACATGCAGAATGCAACAGTAGAATATGACTTGTTATAACATTTTTTCAATCCTTGTCCATAATCTTGGTAATGTATCATTTCTTTTTCATTTACAGTAATTTTAAATTCATTTTATCATCTGGAAATTCATTAACTAAAGTATTATAGACGTATATTTGAATTTGTTCATCAATATCATCATCGTCACAAGGGTTAATACCAATTTCAATTGAATCAAAATGACTCATTATATTTGAGCAATTTTTACAGGCTACATATTCACAATTTTTATTACCAATACCATCGGTAAAATTATTTTTGAGAATTCATTTTATTGTTGCATATTCACTACATTTACAGCTTAAAATTTTTTGTTTGATGTATTCTTCTTGATTGATTTCACGTTCACTACTTGTATCGCTGAATGACAGTTCGCATGTATGTATATATATATAGATAATATTCCTTTAAGTAGATTTCCTATAAATGGTAATTTATATGTTCAGCAATTCATGACTCAATAGTGGTCTGTTGTATCCTTCTAATGTATAATATGTTTGATTCAATTTTTCATCAATGGACTCTACTGTATACTCACCTTTCAAAAAGTGTGAGGTTCTCTCCTTCTCCGTTGTTGTTTTCTTCCTTTTGATTTTTACTTTGCCTCCCACAGATAGTTCAGGATAGAGCCTCTGTTTCTTTGCTTTCATTGCAATGTTTAATCTTGACTTGAATTCATTGTTTTTATCTCTGGCTTTATACGGTGTTTGACCAGTAGCGGAATGCACATCTTTATTATTGTAAGTTAACATAATTTCATCTATGTAGTCTATCCATTGTATATTCGTATTTTTATTCGTTTTCATCGTTCTCAACTCTTTTGCATAATTTGTCTTTAATTCTTTTTATAAAACGCTCGGCAAAAGCAGGGTGGCCTCTTGTCCTATACAATTCAATGCCTTCGCTTTCTACATATGCTTGGAATTCACCACTTGCTATAGTTTTCTCGTCGTCAGTGTATATGATTTCAAGTTTCTTGCCCATCTTCTCTATCGCTTTCTTTGTTCCTTGAAAAACACTGCCTGTCTCTTTCCTTCCTACTGGGACTACGACAGCATACTTACTCAAACAATCAATACAGACTAATCCAGCTCTGTATCTTTGTTTTACCTTTAATTCTTTTTTGGAAATAAAGAATATATCAACTTGGTATCTATGATGGTTATGTGGAGCAACAAAGCTATTATAGCCCCTCGGGTTCATTTTTATCTCTACACTCTTTTTGAAAAAACATCAACATCTTTCATAGTAATAGATTTGTTTTTCTCTCTTGCATCCTTCAAAGTAGTGTTTTTGGAACCTGTTTTATCGAAATGTATGTTTCCTATGATTTCTTGTTTATCCATTTCAATATTTTATTAAGTTTATTATTTTGAAAAAACCTAATGTGAAGAAGAATTGCAGTGGCAACAATAAGCCTCGCAGTTGTCAATAGAATGGCACAGTCCATTATCAACTCTCTGTGCCGTAAAGTTACTTGACAATTTGCCACCTCTGGTATCAAGATAACATTTAACTCCACAGTTTGCACAACAACCCTTGAACATCTTCAAACATGTTCATCAATGTATTCATCAACTATTTCTCTTGCTCCTTTTCTGTTTTGTCCTTTGTAACCTTCAACCTTGTTTTTAAAATAGTTAACTACCAAATTCTTAAACATATCTTCGTCGGCTTTATCATTTTTGAAAAATATACATTATTGAAATCTGTTGCTCTGGTTACAGTACACCATAGCCATTCTATGCTCACCAAATAGTCGTTGTAATAGTTGTTTCCAATCCTGAACTTGTAGAATTCATCACCACTCTCTTTCTTTTTAAGTGATTTCAGCTTTTGGTTCAAAGTGTATATGTGGCTGTTCTTAACCAATCCGTTGAAAGTTATGTAGCTATGGCAGTTGAAGTTTACAGGGTTATCTTTGTAAATCAAGTTGCTGTCAATGTCATTAAATCTTGCTTGGATATTGACACGTTTAAAGACTTTATCCATTTCATTGATTGATGACTCTGCCGCAGCCACTCAGCCACTCAGACGCTCTGCCAGAGTGGCTGATGCAGCCACTCAGCCACTCTGCCAGAGTGGCTGGAGCAGCTACTCAGCCACTCAGCCACACTGCCAGAGTGACTGACGCAGCCACTCAGCCACTCAGCCATTCTGCCACAGTCGCTGCCAAGAGTGGCTGGAGCAGCCACTCAGCCACTCTGCCAGAGTGGCTGGAGCAACTCAGCCACTCAGCCACTCTGCCACAGTTGCGGGAGCAGCCACTCAGTCACTCAGAGTGGCTGAGTGGCTGAGTGGCTGCGTCAGCCACTCTGCCAGAGTGGCTGAGTGGCTGATGTGAAAATTTCCGCCATTGCGCGTTCAATCAAACAAAGCAACTGTGCCCAGATGAGCCTCGATCTCCACTTTGGTTGCCGGCCCTTCCCTTGATGCGGAGGGCTGGTCCATCTGCGCCTTGCAGGAAAGGCATCTGCGAAACTGAGACAACCTTTTTGACTTGCAAAAAGATGGGCAAGCTGCATCAATCGTTGACATGTTTCCAAGTTGCAACTAAACGCTGCAGGAATTCATGCAAAAATGTCATTCATATGTCATTCACTGCCGTTTCTTGCCTCCTCTGTCTGGGCTGCCAGAGGGCTATCGAAGTTACTTGCCGCGAATGGCGACATGTCCTCCAAACAACCGACCGCCAGTGAACTGGTTGGAAACAAATACTGTAGATTTGACATAATTTGAATATATGTAATGATGAATCAATTTGTACCGGTGTAAATCTTGACACTTTTTGGATCTTTTTGGGGTGTTATTTCTGAGGCGGCCATGGTTTGTATGACTTCAGGCTTCGGGATCAAAACAAAAACATGTTGTCCGTCCATGTCGTAAGTAAAGCCAAACCCATCACACTCTCAGGCTGTGATATCTCGAACTTGAATGGAATTCCTGGTCTCCCGCCTCCGCCTGGGAAGCTCTAGCATTGAAGTCGAGGCGGTCAGGTAGAATCTATCTTTCTGTAAAACATTAAAAAATGCAACAAATATACGAAAAAAATACAACCCCTAAATGCAACTATTTTGTGTGTTTTGACGTCCCTAACTTAGAGTCTACCAGAAAAAAGGAACCAGGCAATGGATATAAAGTTTTTCCTCACCATTAAGATTCCCCAGCACGCAAGAATAAGCCATTGACTTTTCAAAGCGCCAAAACCAATATGGAAATTACAAAGCTAGCCACACAACTGGCAACACATCTCAGCCATCCGCGGATGTGCTTCCCTCCTTCCGAACAGTTTTCTGCGGACATTTCCATTCTGACTGAAAGCATTCTCACACTAATTACAATCTACTTGTATGGGGCCCTGGCTGCTGCTTTCTTCAGGATCTTACTTTGGGCAAATTTCCCATGTTGCGTCTAGGATATGGAACGAAGTACAGCTGAGTCCTTTGCAGCTGGTTTGGTGGTGGCACGCCGATGTTTTTTGCAAGGTGGCGTTTGGAACCATTAGTTGCTGTGGTAGTTGTAGTTGTGGCCGTGCAGGTGCGAAACCCCAGGCGTGCTGATGCTGTGGCACGTTGTTTGCGCATTAATAGATAGATAGATAATATATATTTATTTATATGAAGTACACTGCTGCGTTCGCGCTTGGCACGAGTCTTCCAGCGAGAATCGTCAGTCACAAACTCCCCCACCTGAGCTTGGCAAAGCACAAAGCTGGGAAAGCGAATGGCTTCCAACGATGGGTTCACACGCCGGATTCCTAAAAATGCAACCCGGGACGTCGCCGAGCACGCTGGCGCAAAAAAAAAGCAATGGAAACCAATGTGTTTTTCCCGTTGCATTTTTTTTGCAACTTGAAGCTCAAAGTGTAAAAAATATGGAAAAAAACGAAAAAATGCAAAATAAATGCAAAAGTGCAAACTGAAATGCAACCGGAATTGCAACAATCTAATGATGCAGATACGTCTTGCAAAAAAAAAGCAACGCTGGGATCGCCAATCTTCCCGTTGCAAAAAAAATGCAATTGGGACAGAGGATTGCAAAAAAAAAACGAAGCAACCACCAAATTGCAAAAAAAATGCGATGTGACAGACAAAGTGCCAAAAAAAAAGCGATGTGACCGGCAAAGTGTAAAAAAAAAACGATGGAACGGGCAAAGTGTAAAAAAAAGCAATGTGACAGACACAGTGCAAAAAAAAAGCGATGTGACCGGCAAAGTGTAAAAAAAAGCGATGGGACGGGCAAAGTGCAAAAAAAAAGCGATGGAACGGGCAAAGTGCAAAAAAAATGCAACTGGGCAGTTTGTTGTGTCTCGCATTTGGGAAAGGCAGCCAACAGGATGAAACCACAAAACCACGACTAGCAGCACTTGTTTTTTTTTTTGTGTGTGTGTGTCTTTGTGTGTGGATCTGCATACTCCTCTGCTTCTGAAGCAATGATCAGGACAGCACGACGTGTCCAATACCCAGATTTTTTTACATGCCAACACAAAACACCACAGATGCATGACTGACATTTATTTTTTTAGTTCCTTGTGAGAAAAAGAAAAGAAAGGCACCCATTATAAAAAAAAATGGAAGTCCATATAAATCAGTTGTGCTCGCAGGGCCAGCTTACCGACGCAGTTGGAATTGACCCTGCGGAAAAAAAAGGAAAATGAAAGTTGCATTTTTCTAGTTGTTTTTTATTTACAATTGTATTTTGAGGTTGTTTTTTTTCGTATTTATGTTGTATTTTTAATTCCTGTCAAGGCACATAGTCTGTACCTGGTGCCACGACTTCAACTCTAGCACCAATACAGCAGCCCATCGTGACGACCTCAACGCCATCGAAAAAAGATTTGGCAAATCGAGGACAAGCACCATGTTTCTCATCAAATGCTGAATTTTCTGACTCAAGAATTTGGTCGGGCTTCACATTACGCAGCAAGCACAGCCAAAAGTTGTCAACAACAGTGATTCTCACACTGGACCGTTCAGTCCATCTTTCCAACACTGCTCTTTGCAGAACCACTTCCTCTGCAGAATTGGTTTGGTGGAGCTTGACTGGGTACCCCCAGCTGACACAGGGACTGGAAGGCCGGTGCAATGGCAAAACGCGCGCTTGGCAGGGCAAGTTGATTGACTTCTGGATCCAAAAAATGTCGAGGCTTTGAAGGGGGAAATCCCCACCAATGCAAGTTTCTGACTTCCTGAAATCTGCTGGCTAACCGGCGATGCAGCATTCAATCAAAGGGAACAAAAAGAAAGACGGCTATCTATAGTCTGTTCCATTCACATGCCTCGTTAAAGTTGAGGCAAAAGTGCGTGTGGTGGACCGTATGTGCAAGGTGTGTGCAGCCCATGTGACACCTAACCTGCACCCAGCACACAGCTTGTAGAGATTCGTGTGATAATCCAATTCTGGTCAAACCTTCTTGGACTCCTGATTCATTGCCATTGCCCTTAGTGCACGCATCTGTCAATGTCTATCAATGTGATTCCAACTGGCTTTGTCAGTAGATTGCGTAGATCGTCTTTGTCTATCGGGCATTTGCAACGCATGCAATTGCAGAGTGCAAGCTTCTGTCAGGCTGCTTAAAATGCTGCGGCGCATCATCGGTAAAGGGATTTTTTTCTGACCATTGCAATGTTGGTAACTTCCTCCTGAAGTGATGCGAATTTTTTCCGAAGTATTCAACTCTGAAGATTTTCCCGACCGCATCTCTTTTTGCTGACTCGGGGCGCACGACCTCAGATGCCGCAACGCCGCTTTCGGGCGCTCAAGGTGAGGAGATCAAGGAGACGGAGACGTCGAGTTGGCCATGGGCCTGATGCCGTCATGGACCGAATTTGGCACAGCTGGGTGTAACGTTTCCGAAACTTCGTCCCTATAGTGAGCCACGTGTTAATTTGTTGCTACCCTTTGCTACGCTATGCCGGACTATTGGCATCTCTTGATGATTCACAAGTACATGTCAAGTGCAGGATGCCTCTGTGACCAATGCAAACAGCTGTGCAAATCAATATACTCTATGGTGGGCCGTGCTTACAAATAGGGAACCCCATGACCCCGCAAATTGCTGTAGGGGTTTTCAGTGTCTTGACTTCAGACCGTGGTCAGTTTTCAACACTTGCAAATGTCACAATACTGCCAGTTACTACAAACTACGTCGTAAAAAGATGGAAAAAGTAGACCGGAAATCTCCAAATCCCAACACACTGGACATCCAGAAGAAACCGGATAGAAAATGGGTTTTGGTTTGCCCCCGGAAGCAAATCCTCACCACCCAGGTGCTGGCTGACACCGAGCATGGCCAAGGCACGCGCCTTTGCACCGATGGAACTGATCCGAAAACGTTCCGGAGCTCTTCTTCTCACCCTGTGCATGTTGAAACCATAGGACAAGGACTGCGGGTGTCTTGGTGGAGTACAGTATAGGGCTACAGCAAGTGAACAGTGAATTAAAGAATCGGACAAATCCCGGAAAATCAGGGGAAATGTCAAGACAATGAACTGCCGATGGGAAAATTGATGAGGTCCAAGGATAGAAATCACCGAATAGGTGGGGCCAATTGGCACAATAAATTGAGGAGCTCAAAACAGTTTTTTTTGCTAGAATGGAGCAAAATAGAAACACGTGGAAAACAATGGTTCTCCATGAATAAGCTGATGCGAATGAAAACAAAAAGACACTTGCCATGTTTATCCATGTTTCATACTATTCTTTATTATTTCATTTGCACATGTTGTTCATTATGTTCATCGTGTTTTCACCTCGTGTGACATGGTTTTCATGATTTTCATAACGTGTTCATTCTTTTTGTCATTTTGTGTCATCATTGTTCATCATGTGTCATGGTTTTTGACATGGTTTTCATCATGTGTCTTCGTGTGCTCATTGCTTTTTTACTTGCATGGCTTTCATCATTTTGCTTCATGTGCTGGCCGTGTTTCAACCCAAAATGTCACGTTTGTATACGTTTGTTTTAAAAAAACATCAGCACCAGACAAGCAGGAAACAGCCTTCACATTTACCAGAATCTTGAGCACGCCCCGCTTCTTGGCATTAATTTGTTTTTTCGTTTGCTGACCAAAGGTTCTGCCAAATTTCCCCATTCCAACAACTGTCTTGACAGCGAAAGAAACTGCCTATCTTGCGCTCGTTGATGTAAAGACACTCCCTATAAAGATGGCAAAAATACACCACAGAAAGCACCTTTTGGCTGAGAGTGACTGCCTGCGTGCCTGCATTTTTTTGGACCAACATGTCATGTGAGATGAAAACAAGGCAGCCAGCAAGTCAAGACAGTTGGCTATACCCGGGTCAATTTCAAGCCATCCATCCAAAAATAGCCTCGCCACACTAAAACCATGCTAGGTTTACATGATGCCAAACAAGGCCCATACAGCAAGCGCAAAGCAGAATCCATCACTGGAGTGACAACGAGGCACGTGGCTCTGAAGCAGAAATTTCCAGTGCCTCTGAAGCAAACAAAAATGCGGGTAAGGCCCAAGTCATTGGTGACGCGGCATATTCCAAAATGATGGATGGTTTGCTGAACCAAAATTAAGATCTAAACCAAATAGCATTTGGCATTTCAAGAAACATGTTGATTTATATAGTTCGAAGTTCTTGTTGACTTTAAAAAAAACCTAAGCCAACCAAAATAGGCATTCCACCATCAGAAAAAACGGCAAAAAGGATGCCATACCTTGCCAGTGGATCCCAGCATCCTTCAGGCGGAGAAACCTCATCCGGAACGGCACGGTGCTGATGGAAATGGTGGGCTCCTCCATCCATTGACTCCAGGATGGTGGTCTTAAACCCGGAAGATGTAGACAGCTCCTGAATCTAATCTGCCATGTGTCATACGGGTGAATGAAAGGACATTCTGATTCATATAACTGGAAGTTTCACCTGCGAAACATGAACCAAAATGATCTGCCGTACCACGTTGGTTATCATATCCCCTTTGTAATTTGACGGGTTGTGTGGGGGGCCTGATTTCAAAGTCTTAAAACAAGACCCCCCCAGGGCAACTTGGACATGAACCTCTTTAAGATTAAGCTGCGGACGGGCGCAAACAAATCAACTATGAAATCAAGTGGCCCAAGGAACCGTTGAGCACATTCATTTGTCTCAAAGTAGGCCTGAATAAAGTCATACCTCCCAAGTCAAACAAGTTTGGGATATTGTTTTGCTCATGCCCTAACCCTAGTATCTGACTGACTGTGGGGGTGATGATTCTAGAGTGCCAAAAGGTGAGGGTCTACGCGGACCCAAATTCCATTCCAAACAAAGAACATCCACTCAGCGCCGAGGGCAACCCCTGCACTCGATCAGTCAGTTTAAAGTCGTATGTTGGAGCCTTCCTATGTTACGCATGACGCATGTGAAGAGATGCTTTTCCATTTTTCTCTAGGTCAATTCAACTTACTGTTATAACAATAGCTGCTTTTCTATATCATCTAAATTGAATCTATACCGTGTATACCATCATTTGTTATGCCCATGTTGGGTCATGTTGGCCCTACTCTAAACCATCTAGATGTAATTATATATAAATATACGTATATATAAGAAACAGTGTTCATCTGGCACCCGGCATTGGTTGCCAGGTAAACACGTTATCCTAGGCCCGCTTGGGAAATGTTGGACATATTTTTTGACACGTTCAACCCAGATTTGAGAAACCTCACCTCTGGGGTTGAAATAAACTCCTGCCAAGGGGGGAAATGTCACCCCAACCGTCTGTTGAAATAAAATCATCGACATGTCAAACCTTAAAATGACATTCCCAGGGCAATTTAGAAATAAGACTATAAACAAATTCAAGCGGCGCAAGTTTGACAGCAAAAAAACTCTAAAATTAGCTGGCCACAGGAACCGTTGGATCTATTCATGCGCACGAGTAGGTCTCTCAGTCCACACCTCCCATGTCAAACAAATTGCAATATTATTTTGCTCTGATTGAGTCCGGGGATCACGCTTCAATAGCGCCAGAAGGCCCCATTTCAAACCAAGAACATCCAATCGGCGCTCAGCGTGACGCCAGGTCACTCCAAGTTCCTGCTCTAGCTGCTTTTCTATATCATCAATATTGAATCAATTTTTACGCCCGTGTTTGGCCTTTCTTGGGCTATGTTGGGACATGTTGGCCCTATGCTGGGCCATCTGGATATATGATGACATATGTGTTTTTTTGAAGGTCCAAAATTAGCGTATTCATCTGGCACCCGGCGCCGGTTGCCAAATGAACAGGCTTATCTTGGGCCCACCTGGGGAAGGTTGGGGGTATTACATTGTTTTGCTTTGTTCAACCCAGATGTGAGAAACCTCTGGGGTTGAAATAAACTCCCGTCAGGAGTCAGGGGCGTCAAATTCGTTTGGAGTTTGCCCCGCCTGAGTCTCGGACTCACCGAGTCGATGATACCGAGGTGTGCGAGACATGGCTCCGGCAAGGGCAGAGAAGGTGGAGCAAGATCCAAATTATCCAAGTCGTCTGTGTTTCAAAACTCTTCCCACTGGATCAAGAAACCGGTTGCTAAGTTGCGATTCGTTGCAAGATGTGAAAGGGCCACTGCACAGCAAATTGTCCATCAAAAGCTTTTCAGCTTTATCAATGCTCTCAAGAAGGACAAACGTGTGTGAAGAATTTCACTGATCACCAATCACCCTGTGGTGGATATCCATATTGCACTTATATAAAGGCTTTGTGGCCTGTAGTCTTTGTGTGGGAACTCGTCTGCTCACGGCTGCAGAATCTCTTGCTTGCGAAGGATAACAAGAACAATCAACCTAAGGGTTTTGGGTTTACAGGTCGGGTCCTGACACAGATTTCCCTGAAATTGACAATTGACATCAATTGACAATATCTTTGTTGTAGGATGATTTCCGAGTCACTGCCGCGGGACCAAACAGCATGCTCCACAACGGTGATTCGGGCAAGACATGACGCGATCAATTCGACAACACTTTGTTTCATGAAGGATCGCTCTTCAATTCAAAATGCCGACTTTGGGCCCTATGGATACGGGTGAAACGGGATAGATATTGACAACTGATCATAGTTTCTTGCGATGTCAAGCAATGCTACAATTTTCTCTGGTGCGTGACCTGCAAGCCAGCCAGTAGAGACTTGCGGAACAAAATCTGAGCTTTCTGAAACAAATCAACCACAAATCCCGCTGGCAGCATGATTGGAGCCCAAAAGTCAAACCAACTCAGCATGTTGGAAAACTGCTGTATATCGGTAGTGCAGGACAATCTGGCACGTCCATCCCTTGCTAAACCCAAGCTGCAACAAGTCTAGAATTTCAAATGGATAATCTTCCAGCGGGTCAAAGCAGCAAAACAATCTTTAAATCTCAGTAAAGATCTTCAACTTGTCGTTAGAAAAAAACAACTTGCAGTGAAAACCATGTGGCCAGTGAGCGTCTTGAAAGCAATTTGTGGGTTTTCCCACCGCCTTACTTGGAAAAGCTGCAAGTTGCGGCGTCTTGCTTGGGTCTTTTCGTGCTCCGGCCCATGCAGCCCCTGCCGTCAGGGGTATCATGGACCGAGTGGCTTGAAACCTGTCTGGATCTGTCGAGATTTTACGTACCTATACTTCTAACAAGTACAGCCGTTTTATTTCCAGTTGATGTGTGCAAGCAGGCTTGAAGTCGCAGCGGACACCATGGAACTATTTCCTGTTGGGAAAACTAAGCGAATATATGCAAATATATGGATTATTTGAAAATGTCCAGGAGGAATGCAGTAAGTGTCTCTGACGGTTCACAGTGCGACTCTGACCTTGAGACTCTAAAATCAGCTATAGCCGCGAAGCCCACTCTTTATTGGCCAACCGGTTCAATGGTTTCATGTTTAAGCCACACTGATAGCTGACAGCAAGCCTGAACGTGCAACACTGAATGCCATGGCACCAAATGCCAAAAAAAAGGAAAACATAGAAACAGGCCTCAGGCCCCTTGCAAAAAATGAATACGGCTTGAAGATGCCGCATCTTTGATGGAATTCAACCACAGGCGACCTCGACCGATGTACGAGTACCTACAGTACTTCCGGACTCCAAATTTCGTCATGTCTGGATCGAAGGCCACCAGGCGGAAAATCCACTATTCCCGTGTAACCCTGGCAGAGGCCTCCAGGCCACGCAACTCGCGGAGATAAAGCTGCCCCGCCTGGACGTGATGCGGTGCACATGGTGTGTGGGCCCTCGGGACCCGAGCTGATGACGCACCTTGCAACCGCATCACTTGGCATATCTCAATGTCGGTTGGGCATACCCAACAAGAATGTCACTAAACCTCGTCTAGAAAGCTTTGAAGACACATCTTTCAGTGTATTTCAAATCGCTCCCGCACATTTGCCAAAAGTGAGACCTGCTCAACCACAACTATTCCACTATTCGACTTCCATCAACCACAACTTCCCACATCTACATCCCCTCCAAGCAGAACCGCCCAAAGCAACGCCACAACTCGAATGAGAAGCCCTCGCCTCTGAGACGGAGCCTTTGGCCTCCAGAAGGTTTGCCAGATTCCAGACGGAGCTGAGGGTGTCCGGATGCACAGGGCCCAGCTGATCTTCGGATCCCGCCAGGGCCCTGCGATGGAGCTCCTCCGCCTGCAAGGTGGGCTGTGGATGGGCGACAGCAGGGTGGCTTCCTATGCCGTGGCGAGATGGGCCTAGTGCTGTGATCCGCAACCGGTGAAAGGTAATGTGTTGGTGACGTAGTGTGGCACATTGATTCTTCAAACGAACCCGAGCAATAGACAGCAAAGCCCCTACACAAACACACAAAAACCCCGAGAACCCTCATAAAAAACCAAAACCTGCAAATCTGAGAATCTGATCTGCATAGGATGGGATGGTGGGAACCACGAAGCCAGGGTGAAGGCTTTCTTGTACTGCGTGAAGCTGGCACACATGATCGATGCATCAGCCAAAGCTCTCTATGCAAAGCCATTTCTTGCAAAACAATGTTGATCTACCCCTTTCACAAAATGCAAGTTAAGGCCAATCTGGTACCTACAGCCGAAGCTTGGATTCTGGAGAAACAGCTTCGTGACTTGCGACCCTGGCACGTCCCGCTTGCTTGGCCAGCGTCTTGTGGGGTCATTTCATAAAATTCTCCGGCGACAATGCTGTGGGACGCTAAATTTCAAAGCAAACTTACCAAGACGAGTCCCACAGCAAAATCAAACTTCTCATAAACAGAACTTTTAAATTGCTCCGGTGAAACTTGGAAACAAGAAACTCACCAGTCCCTTGCCCTGGCCACTCGAGAGCTGCCTTCCCTTCGACACTTCCGCAACCTCTGCGTGCCCCAAGCCCCAACGACCTCATCCCCGCCTCCTCCAACTTGCCTTGCCTCTCCAAGACAAGGGCCAAGTTGTTCACCCAGACGAGGGTGTCGGGGTGTTGGGCTCCCAGTTGGGACTCGCCGCCTTCCAAGGCTCGGCGGTGCAGCCCTTCCGCCTCGCGGCTCGAGGTGGAGCACCGAGGTGGTGAAACATGAGAAGAGCTCCAGGTCCCGTGGTTTCATGGCTGATTTATGGGAAAGAGTAAAGGTCAACGAGGGCCACACTTCTTGGACTTTAATGAGAAAATACTATTCCACGCACCTGTCAAAAACTGTGAGAACTCACCGCAATAAGCTTTAGATGATCACCAAAATCATTCACAAAACATTATAAATTCAGTCCGGGGTGAAAGAAGGCCTTCTGACTTGCTTGGCCCCTATCTTTGGTGGTTAACTCAATAATTTCACAATAAATTCACCAACAACAATGCTGTCCAAACCTCAATTTCAAACGGTTCCCCCTGGCAAGAAATGCTTCTCCATCAAACTCAAATCAAAATCTGTCCGTACATCAGCCTAGGCATCAATTCACATTCCCAAATTGCTCCGGTGAAACTGGGAAAAGAAAACTCACCCGTCTCGTCCTGGCCACATGAGAAATGCCTTCCTCTCGACAGTGCCAGGAAGGCCACCTCTCTGCACCCCAAAGACCTCGGCCCGGCCTCCTCCAACTTGCCTTGCCTCTTCAAGACAAGGGCCAAGTTGTTAACCAAGACGAGCGTGTCGGGGTGTTGGGCTCCCAGTTGGGACTCGCCGCCTTCCAAGGCTCGCCGGTGCAGCCCTTCTGCCTGGCGGCTCGAGATTTCAGCGCTGAGGTGTGGAAACATGAGAAGAGCCCCAGCTCAGGCCCCATGGGTCATGGATTGAGAAGAATAAGCCAACAAAGGCCACCATTTTTGGACTATAGTGAGAACATACTATTCCAAGCGCTCGTCAAGCACTCTTTGAATTTAGAGGATGCCAAGAAGCATCAATGTATTCAATTTACTCCCAGTGTTTGCTCACATTGGTGGCCCGCTCTCACGAAACAACCCTGGCGCGACCACGGAGGTGGCTACGGCTCGGATGATCGGTCATCATCTCAAACATTGTCAAACGCGATCGAAAATAATCAACGGATTAAAATTGCTAAGGGCCTCGAAAAGCCCTGCCGAGCATGTAGGCAGGCTAGATATGGCTAGATTGCATATAACAAGAAAATACAGGAAATACTCCCTTCACAGGTTCAGCTGACCTGGTGATGCTGTCACAGTCAAACAGGTGCCTATGCGGCCAACTAAGATCATACATCTCACAAGAATTTGCAAACTTCAAAAGCCAATAGGGATGTTGAGGCTGTACCTGTTGGCAACCTTTTGGCAAGCTGCGTTTTGTTCAGCGTTTTGAAGACTTTTCGCAAACCACTTTAACGTGCTAATTCACGTTCATAGCTTCAGGCTTTCACAGATTCCTCACAAACAACTGACACACGATCATTCCCATCTAGCTGATTTTGATCCTGCTGGGGGTACGTCACACTCCTGGGGCACTCATTGCCCGCTTTCGTCATCGTTCTCAAATCAATAAACTGTATGTGGCCTCAGTCGCCCATCTGGAAATATGCTGCATGCGTTTTATCGTGATCCGGAAACTCTTGCACATAGAATCAAGAGTCCGGGTTAAATCCATTGAAGAGGTTTTGGTATCGTGAAGAAGGGTCTTACAAACAGCCTTGGCTGACTGATTTTGGAAACACAAAAATCTAGGGCGTGTGTTGAACTGCGCCAAATTAGTACAGTATTGACATCACTCATCATCACTATGATGTTGTGTTTCCCAGTGTGATGTCACAAGCCGTACAGTCCTCTTTTGCCTAACAAACCCCAAAGATTCTTCAGTGTCTTGAGGTGATGAACTCTGTTTGAAAGGAGTTTGTACTTTTCTTAGTTTCCGCTGAGCCTTCATAGTTAAAATTAGATTGCGGGAAAATGCAAGCGACTGATGGGTTCCCAAGTGTGACTCTCGGGAATTGGAGGACAGATCCTTGGCACCAACCCTGATGCACATTGCATGTATGGATTTCATGCCCGAGCAATTCAACTAATGAATTTGGGCGAAACTTAGGAGATGCACAAATTGGAGACATGGAAGTGTCCACTCTTCCAATCTTGTTTACTTCAAAAAAAGCGCCTTCCCCTTGGAACTTCCACGGGGAAGGTCACCTCTCTGCCCCTGACCTCGGTCTGGCCTCTTCCTGCAGATGCCATACTTTCATTCAGCATGCGCCTATATAGATATATTTATACTACAGCCATCTATAGGCCTCATTTGCAAGAATTCACCGGAAAGATTTGACAGTTTTGCCATGTGTTCATTTTGCCGATTACAACTATGAAATGTGGATGGAGGTCCCAACGATGCATTATGCCCCAAAAAAGGTAATCCAGCAATATTGGGACATTGACAAGAGAAAATCCAGGCCTCAGGCCTTGGCCAAACAAAAATATGCCCTTGGTGAAACGTCCAGTAAGGTCACCTCTCACCCCAAAGACCCTCAGCCCCGCCTCATCCAGCTTCCCCTGCTTCCACAGGAGGGCAGCCAGGTTGGACATGGAGTTGAGCGTGTACGGGTGATTCGCACCGAGGTGCGCTTCGTGCCCTGCAAGAGCTCGGCGGTGCAGGGCCTCCGCCTGGCGTCTTGGGATGATGGCGTCGGTGGTGTGGGGCCCCAGGCCTGGATCCGCCTGTGAGTACTATGTGACCATGTGGGAAAGGAAGAAAGATGAACAATGGCTTTGTGTTTGGATTGATGTAAAAAAAATTAAATACAATTGTGCATATTGTGCCATGTAAGATGCACACATAATTCAAAGCTGATTCAAAGCTTGAAGAATAAAACACAAAGGTCGATGAGTTGACATGTTCAACAAAATTTGGATGTGAGTCATCTTCGTTCCAATCTTCCCGTTGTGAAAATATCCAAACTCAGAAAACAAAAAGAATCATCCAACAATACCGGGAAACAAAAAGAATCTCCAGGCTTCAAGCCTTGGTCAAACCAAAAAATGCCCTTGGTGAAACGTCCAGGAAAGTCACCTCTCACCCCAAAGACCTCAACCTGCAACCGACCCCAGGGAACCAGGGGGAGCGCGTCTGAGAAGCAATGCCAAATGGCAAGAAAGAGGGTGCATCTGCAAAATTACTTCGTTGGTCTTCATTGAATTAGGTTGGCAACACTATCCTGTTGGTGACTTCAGAAGCCACGCAGTTCCCTGCTGGTATAGTGAATCTTGAAATTCTTCAGGTTTGATGAACTCTTTTGAGAGTGTGATAAAGGGTGACTATACTTTCATGAGATTTTGCCGAGGGTGGGCACATGGTCAGGAGGTGTGGGAAACAAAAGCAAGTACATATGCAGACAAAAAACCCTGCAACGATGATAAATAATTGCATAAATGAATCACTTGTCACATCGTTTCACCAATACCGGGAAACAAGAAGAAAATGCAGGCCTCAGGCCTTGGTCAAACCAAAAATGTGAAGCGTCCTCCAGGAAGGTCACCCCTCACCCGGAAGACCTCAGCCCAGCCTCAGCCAGCTTCCCCTGCTGCTCCAGGAGCGCGGCAAGGTTGTTCATGGAGGTGAGCGTCTCTGGGTGATTCGCACCGAGGTGCGCTTCGCTCCCTGCAAGAGCTCGGCGGTGCAGGGCCTCCGCCTGGCATCTTGGAGATGGGAACAGTATCGGGGCCCCGGAGATGTCATACTTTCAGTCAGCATGCGCCTATATATACTATAGGCTTCATTTGCATTCAACATTTGCAGGAATTCACCCGAAAGATTTGACAGTTTTGCCATATTGTCACATCGTTACAACTATGAAACTAACAGTTTTGTGCATGGGGGTCCTATTTTCAATTTGGCATGGATTTAATTAATTTGTGTTAGTTCGCTCAAAAAAGGTGACCCAATAATACCGGGAAATTGAAAAGAACAAATCCAGGCCTCAGGCCTTGGCCAAACAAAAAAATGCCCTTAGTGAAACGCCCTCCAGGAAGGTCACCTCTCTCCATCCAAAGACCTCAGCCCCACCTCAGCCAGCTTTCCCTGCTGCCGCAGGAGCATCGCAAGGTTGTTCATGGAGATCAGCGTGTACGGATGATTCGCACCGAGGTGCGCTTCGCTCCCTGCAAGAGCTCGGCGGTGCAGGGCCTCTGCCTGGCATCTCGGGATGGCACCGGTGGTGTGGGGCCTGCAGGCCTGGATGTGCCTGCGAGTACCATGTGGAAAGGGAAGAAAGGTGGGCAACAGCCTTGAGTTTGGATTGATGAAAAAGATGTCAAGTACAATTATACCATGTAAATGCACACATAATTCAAAACTTGAAGAATCAAACGCAAAGTTCGACGAGTTGACATTTCAACATAATTTGGATGTGCGTCATCGTCGTTCCAATCTTCCGTTGGCAAATAAACTCCAACCTCAGGGTGCATCTGTTCTGTGATTTTTTGCAAAAACGCTTTGACAGCCTCAGACATCTCAGACTGAAACTTGCAACGCGGCATCTGTTCTTTGCAAACATCTTTTGCTAAACTTTGACATGTCCATGTTTTGGCACGTCCATACATGACGTGATTTGAGATGATTTGAGATGATTTGAGATGATTTGCGTAAAATTGACATGTTCATTGTTCATGCATCATCGCACTTCTACATAGATGACAAAATTTTGAGATGATCTGAAAATGCGGTGATTGTTTCCCTGCAAATTTTGCCAACTTTTCCCAACACAAAATGCAGCACCATCCACCTGCCACGGTGACTGCAGCACAGCACAGCACATCAGCGGCGCCTCGCTGAACTTCCCCAGGCGCTTCAGAACGTACCCCAAGTTGTTCACCGCTTCGAGCGTCCAGCGGTGCTCGGGGCCCAGCTGTCGCTCCGTGGCCTCCAGGAATCGTCGCAGCAGCGGCTCGGCCTCCGCGAAGGCGCCGCGCTCCGCCAGCACCCGGGCGAGCCTCAGCCGTGGATCGCCACGGGAGCCGAAAAGTTCCCACGGCTCCGTGGAGAGAGGGCACTTTTTTGACTATTTCTGGTGTCGTGGCATATTTTTGGATCCAAGTCCCTGGTGGAAAAACGAGATTCTGGGATTCGAATTGTTTTGATTTCACTTGAGCAGTTGCTATAGGCTATACTTTTTGATGCTGTTTGATGCTATTTGATGCTTGTTGCAAATACTGTTGCCTACTGCAATCTACAGCTTTCACTTTGCGGCTTTGCGGCATTTCTGGATGCAAATCTCTGGTGACAAGACAATACAGTTCTTGACTCAACAATAGATGTTTGCTAATGTGTTGGCCTCTTTGGGGGGACTGAGGTCCGCACCGGCCCAGTGCCTGAAGTGCAAAAAGATCCTCAGGGCCCAATCTTTTTGCTGTCGCATCTGCACGGCACCGCAGCCTTGGTCCATGATGATGCCTATCACATGGCCGTGCCTATCACATGGCAATGCGGTGGCCAACCATGTCACCAACTGCTGTTGATCAACATGGAAGGCAAATTTAAAGAGAATGGCCAGGTTCGCAAAATGGCCAAGGTGTGGGAAAGCTTCCAGCTTCAGTCAGAAGCTCCCTGGCTACTGGGCTGCAATCCATGGCCCCTGCTTCCAACGCGGGATCTTCAACCAGATGCTTTTACGCATGAGGGCGGGGGGGGGCGAGTTTTTTTTAATTTGCAGACGTTTGTTCTACATGGAGCGGGTAATTCAAGTCAACTCATAGCATAGTCAATAGACATGGCATAGACGAATATAGCCGATAGATACTATAAAACTCGAAGTGGGCCGTACTCAAGAAATCTCAGAAGGCAATGTCGCGCGGGCACTCCTGAAAGAGTTTCAAAGTTCCAGAACCTGAGTCACGCCTTCTCCACATCTTAAAGTGAATGGTCAGGTGGCAAGATCAAACATCAAGCGATTCTGCTCCATGCCTTTACTCCCTGATGCTTTCAATTGCAGGACAAAGAGCCCGAGCCAGGACAAACAGTGTGTTTATCTTGCGGTGTACCTTTCTAGATCTGGAGTGCAAAATACTGGATTGACAAGCGCCCCCGCTCTCGAAACAGAGCTTGAGCTTCGTGCTTTCTGTTTGGTATCCATCCTGCCACGACCATTATACTTTGACCCACAGGAGAGGTTCCGTAAACTTGCCAGGGAGCGACGTGACCAGAGATCCCGGAAGAAGGAAAGGCAAGATGAGAGCAAGAGAGCAGCTAAAACAGCCCGCAGGGCTGCATCAAAAACACTTGAAACTTTTGAAATCACGTTGGCTCTGGTCCAAATCTATCGAAGGGACCAGTGTGCATCTCGAACTTGAGAATTCATGAAAAAACAAAAACTTGTCAGCCCTCTGGATCATTTTTCTAATAGAAGTCTTGAACTCGGCCCACCTGATTTAATCCTACTGGACGAATCCTAACTCCTGGATATGGCAAGCTCAAAGGACCAAACCCCTGGATTGAACGGCCGTAACCCTGGATGGCAAGCTGACTCAAGACCCAAGCTCCAAGCCCCTGAAAGCAGCCAGGCTTCGTGTCCAGCAGCACTGCGCTGGCATGGCCCACTTCCTCCTCCCTTTGAGCCCGGATCACGACGCACTGCCTCTCTGGCTGCCCACGTTCATTCAGCAGCTTTCCTGCCAGGTTCCTGCGCCACAGGCTTGAAAGCAACGTTTAAATGGCGTGCTCATCAGATTTCACATGAAGCACTCAAGGACTGGGCCCCTGGCACGCCGGGAGGCTTGCCCTGGCCCCGCAGAGCAAAGATGAGTCACAAGCCAAGTGCTGCAGAAAATGTCCACGCGAAATCGGTTTCGCTCCAGGCAAAGCATGCTACCAGCCTCCTTCTGCATCTCCGGCGTCTGTTGAATCGAAACGTCGTAGCATATGGCAGAGTTGGCTAAGAGTGGAATACAGTAAGCCACACGGGAGGAATACTCCTGCATGATTGGATCTGGGTTTGTTAACCTCCAAACAATGACGATGTGCACATCCAAAAATTGCACCAAAAATGTGGACAAGAAATGCGGCACCTAAGAAAGGCACACTCTCCTCGTCCGCTGCCTCACGGCCTTTCGATTCAACATCCCTCTTATGCATATTCCGATAGTTATTGTCAATCAGCGTGGCCACGTCTGGCCATTCATCCGGTGCCCTTCTGACACTGTAAACGCCTCGTCAGAGTTGTTTGCAGTGGACACAAGGGTCTGCAAATGCTCATGTTTTGTCAGCTTTGATGAATGTGACCTTGCCTTGTCCCCACCACGCATTGGCCTTCGGACCAGTGGTGACCAACGAGGCCTTTGGATGCTCAAGGCTGTGGCCATCGGCAAGGTGAGCGGGCAAAAAGACACATGACATCACATGACATGCTGATTGGCAACTGAGTGCAGCACGAAGACTTCAACGGCTTTCTTCTGTGGAGCCGTGATGTTTCGGAACCCCAACTGAGTCGTGTAATGAAAGAAGCAGTCCACTGCGCCACTTCCACCGGACTGAGTCAGGTCCAGGGCATCCTGCCAGACCTGCCAGGAGCTGCTGCTGAGGGGTTGGAGCGAGTCTGCTGCGTCACAGCGTGGCAGGACGAAATGCGTCAAATCGCGCCGGCCGCGCCTTGATGCCGGAGCTCTTGTGGATCCAGCACCATTCGTCGGCATCGTGTTCGTAGGCGTCGTGCTTGAAGACACCGCCGCCCTTGTAGTCGTTCCTGAAGTAGGCCCTCAGACTGGCCTGAGGCATCGAGCGTGCTTCCAAAAACGCATGTTCATGACTTGTCCGTGCAGCTTCCTTGATTCCACAAGCAGTTAACTGCTTCGACTGGAAATATCCTACTGGTCATGGTATCATAGGCCCTCCTTTGAACCAGTATAAGAGCTTGCCGCAATAAAGATGCTGGAAGACACACATCGAAAGGTCCATTTTGGTTCGCACAACATCAGCTGTCAAGATCTGTCAAGTGTAAAGGTCATTAACATTGGAGTTTCAAAGGGTGAAAAGACAAGCTCAATGAAATTTCTGATTGTGGAATGGGCCGTTTCTTGAGACCTAAATCCTTGAAAAGTGGGCAACTGTCTGTTCAACTTGCCATTGCTGCAATGAAGCTCTAGTAAGCATCCTGGCGGTGGTGAGAATGCTTTCCTCTTCTTGTATCTCATCACGTTTGACAAACACTTGGAAACTGAAAGGTTGAGTTGAAGCTAGTCCAGGGTGTAGCCTCCACCACTTCAATCTCTCCTGGATTCACGTCAGCCTGCTCAAGAAAAGAACTTCCACAAAGGTCTTGTTCACAACACATCCACTAGAAATCCACTAGAAAGTAGCCCAGTTGGATGGCAGAATCCGATTTAGTATAACATAGCCGTGCAACAGAGAGGGACGACACGGCACCTACCGACCTAGATATCATATCTTTGGATACCACGAGAACGTCAGACAAAGCAACTGTGCCCGGAGCCTCGGTCTTCGCTTTGGTTGCCCCGGCTCTGATGCCATCCCGCTGTGCCTCACACATGCTTTAAGTTTCTGCGGTACTCAGGTTTGGTAAAGCTTGGAAGTTGAAAGATTGCCTCCACCACTTCAACCCCTCTTGGATCCACATCAGCCTGCTCAACACAGCTTCCACATTGGTCCTTGTTCACCACACTTTGAATCAAAATCCTTTAGATTAGTATAGATTAGTGGTGTCCAAGTTGCATAGGTCGCAAGCAGGGAATTTGGACGCCAGAATTTGATCTGGTTTGAAGCTGTTGTCCGCTTGATTCCGGA
Organism: Cladocopium goreaui; assembly: GCA_947184155.2. Classification (NCBI taxonomy): domain Eukaryota; class Dinophyceae; order Suessiales; family Symbiodiniaceae; genus Cladocopium; species Cladocopium goreaui. The sequence goes on along the minus strand of CAMXCT020003198.1, from coordinate 38,798 downwards.
GGTATACAAACGCCGCAAAAGTGAAGGCCGAGAACGCGCCTCTACGGTCTAACAGTCTAGATACCATCTTTAGAAATAATTATCACCGGAATGTCAGACAAATCAAGCAACTGTGCCCAGCGATATGAGCCTCGATCTCTTTGGTTCCCTGTTCTGCACTTGATGCGAAGGGCCGGTCCATCTCCACTTGGAGGAAAGGTATCTGCCAAGCTGGGAGGTTGAGACCGAGTTGCAGCTGAACGGCTGCAGGAATTCGTCTTGATGTGCCATTCACAGTCGTTTTCTGCCTCGGTCTGGGCAGTCTTAGGGCCATCCAAGTTGCTCGCTGTTAGCGGCAGCAACATGTCCTGGAAACAATCGACCGCCAGTGAACGTGTTGGAAACTTGAATATGCATACATGTCTACAACTATGACCAATCAGTTTTCATGTCTGTGTATATTTCAAGCATTTATATCATAAATATGTTGACACTTTTTCGGGTGTGCTGATTTGCTGTGCAGGCTTCAAGATCTGACGCGCGTGAAAAAAGACATGCCGTGCCATGTAAGTTGAGCCAAACCCCTTATCCCGGAGCTGAATGGAATTCTCCCCGCCTGGGCAGTTCTTCTACGACTAATGCGGCAGCCCATTGTGAGACCTAAACGCGATCGAAAAGAGATTTGGCAAGGTAATTGAAGGATAGTGAAGGCAGCAACCCTTCAGCCCTCTGTGAAGTTAATCCTGTTGTTGAGCAAACTGTACCACGACAGAACCTGTTTCAGGCCCCGGCTGACGCCAGCAGCAACTACAGTCGAAATGTGTTCTACTTGGTGGGTCCAATGAGCCCTTGCCTTCGAGGCAATCAGCAGCCATAATCAGTCAGGACAAGCACTGGGTTTGTCGTCAAATGCTGAGTTTTGTGTCTCAAGAATTTGGTCAAGACTGCACCAAGAATTGGTTTGGGGCTCCGGCTGAGGTCAACAGCAAAAACGCTTAAAAGGAGCCTTTCCTGCTTGGGCGGGTTTCAGTCCTTAGAGCAGCCACCGTTCAGGACAAGTGTGGCTTCATCCCTATCTTTCATCTCTAGTTTCATCTATTTTCTGTTGATTCTCTTCAAATGATTGCCTTTGAATCCAATTTGGTCTGATTTCCAAGATAAATAATGTAGGGTAACGCATTAATGTGGGGGAGGCCCCCCCCCCCTCCCCCCCAAACAAATCTGCGATACAGAATAGTGTGGAAAAAACCCAGGTACCGGGTACAAAATACGGTGGAATTTAAAAAAAATGATAGATTTAAATTGATTTCAATTTACTTTCAATTGATTTCAATTTACTTTGAATTGATTTTAATTTATTTTCAATTTATTTCAATTTACTTTAAAATGATTTCAATTTATTTTCAATTGATTTCAATTTACTTTCAATTGATTTTAATTTACTTTGAATTGAATTCAATTTACTTTGAATTGGTTTCAATTTTATTTCAATCGATTTCAATTTACTTTCAATTGATTTCAATTTATGTTCAATTGATTTCATTGATTTCAATTTACTTTGAATTGATTTCAATTTACTTTGAATTGATTTCAATTTACTTTGAATTGATTTCAATTTACTTTGAATTGATTTGAATTTACTTTCAATTGATTTCAATTTACTTTGAATTGATTTCAATTTACTTTGAATTGATTGCAATTTACTTTCAATAGATTTCAATTGATTTCAATTTACTTTCAATTGATTTGAATTTACTTTGAACTGATTTCAATTGATTTCAATTTACTTTCAATTGATTTCAATTTGCTGTCAATTTACTTTCAATCGACATCCCATAGAAATCCAATAGTAGTCCCAAAGAAATATCATAGAAATACCATGGAAATCCCATAGGAATCCCACAGAAATCCCATAGAAAGATCATAGAAATAACATGGAATAGCATAGGAACCACAAAGAAACCCCATGAGAATTCCAATAATAATCCCATAGAAATATCATAGAAACATCATGGAAATACCTTGGAAATCCCACAGGAATCCAATAGAAATTCCATAGGAATCCAATAGAAATATCATAGAAATCCCATAGGAATCCAATGGAAATCCCATAAGAATACCATAGAACTCCCATAGCACCCCTTCAGAAATCCCATAGAAATCCTCCAGAAATATCATAGAAACATCATGGAAATCCCATAGGAATTCCATAGAAATCCAATAGTATTACCATAGAAATACCATAAAAGGAAAAAGCTTTAGCACAAAGGAAAAGGTAAAGGGAATGCTTGAAAAAAAATCACACCAGGAAGCAGCAGGACACAATAGTGTACCCTCCAAACAAACCACACTATTGTGTATCAGGGTTGCTCATGGACTACCCCCTTGAAAAATTGTTTGAGTGATGTTTTTTTAATTGGGTTTTAATAAGGCATCATATATTTTGGGAAACTGGGCATTTCTGAGAATTTCAAATGAAAGAAACTAAGAAAGAAATTAATTGAAAAGGAAAACACTTTAGCTAGCAAAGGAAAAGGTAAAGGAAATGATTGAAAAAATCAAAAAAAAAAACATAACCTCAGGAAAGCAGCTGGACACAATAGTGTACCCTCCAAACAAACCACACTATTCTGTATCAGGGTTGCTCATGGACTACCCCCTTGAAAAATTGTTTGAGTGATGTTTTTTAATTGGGTTTTAATAAGGTGTCATATATTTTGGGAAACTGGGCATTTCTGAGAATTTCAAATGAAAGAAACTAAGAAAATAATTAAGTAATTAAAAGAAAAAAACTTTAGCAAAGGAAAAGGTAAAGGAAATGATTGAAAACATCAAAAAATCATGACCTCAGGAAGCAGCAGGACACAATAGTGTACCCTCAAACAAACCACACTATTGTGTATCAGGGTTGCTCATGGACTACCCCCTTGAAAAATTGTTTGAGTGATGTTGTTTAATTGGGTTTTAATAAGGCATCATATATTTTGGGAAACTGGGCATTTCTGAGAATTTCAAATGAAAGAAACTAAGAACGTAATTAAGTAATTAAAAGAAAAAACTTTAGCAAAGGAAAAGGTAAAGGAAATGATTGAAAAAATCAAAAAATCATGACCTCAGGAAACAGCAGGACACAATAGTGTACCCTCCAAACAAACCACACTATTATGTATCAGGGTTGCTCATGGACTACCCCCTTGAAAAATTGTTTGAGTGATGTTGCTTAATTGGGTTTTTAATAAGGCATCATATATTTTGGAAAACTGGGCATTTCTGAGAATTTCAAATGAAAGAAACTAAGAAAGTAACTAAGTAATTAAAAGAAAAAACTTTGGCAAAGGAAAAGGTAAAGGAAATGATTGAAAAAAGAACAAAAAATCATGACCTCAGGAAACAGCAGGGCACAATAGTGTACCCTCCAAACAAACCACACTATTGTGTATCAGGGTTGCTCATGGACTACCCCCTTGAAAAATTGTTTGAGTGATGTTTTTTAATTGGGTTTTAATAAGGCATCATATATTTTGGGAAACTGGGCATTTCTGAGAATTTCAAATGAAAGAAACTAAAAAAAGGAATTAAGTAATTAAAAGAAAAACAATAGCAAAGGAAAAGGTAAAGGAAATGATTGAAAAATCAAAAAATCATGGCCTCAGGAAGCAGCAGGACACAATAGTGTACCCACCACACTATTGTGTATCAGGGGTGCTCATGGACTACCCCCTTGAAAAATTGTTTGAGTGATGTTTTTTAATTGGGTTTTAATAAGGCATCATATATTTTGGGAAACTGGGCATTCCTGAGAATTTCAAATGAAAGACACTAAGAAAGGAATTAAGTAATTAAAAGGAAAAAACTTTAGCAAAGGAAAAGGTAAAGGAAATAATTGAAAAAATAAAAAAAATCATGACCTCAGGAAGCAGCAGGACACAATAGTGTACCCTCCAAACAAACCACACTATTGTGTACCTGGATGTAATTTTCTGTGGAAGGCATCTGGAAAATTTCAATAATGGAAAATAAAAAGTAAAAGAAAAACGCTTAAAAAAATGAAAAATGTTTGAACACAAAAAACAAGACCAAGACACAATTCTGTATCCTGACATAATTTTAATAATTAATAAACAATTGTTATAATTAAAATTAAAAATATTTAAATTAAAAATTATTTGAAATTAAAGATAAAATTAAAAATGTTTAAATTAAAAATTATTATAATTAAAAATAAAATTAAAAATAAAATAAAAATATTTAAATTAAAAATTATTATTATTAATTAAAAATAAAAATAGATTAAAAATAAAAATAAAATTAAAAATAAAATGAAAAATATTTAAATTAAAAAATATTATAATTAAAAATAATTTAAAACAATTAAAAACTTAAAACAAAAACAAAAAAAATGAAAAGAAAACTTACACCAAAATCCACAGGACACAAAACTGTACCCTCAAACATTTCCAAAGTAACAAAATAATTTTGGAGTCTGTGGACACAATTCTGTATCCCCACACTAATCTGTATCCCACATTAATACATTTGGCTTTTTAATGCCCCAGCCACCCCCAGCCAATACGCAAAGCGTAAATGATTAATTACTGCGCGTCTGTTCCCATTCAAGCATGCGTGATCAAATGGGAAATGCGTGCACCTCCTACATTCCAAAGTGATCAACGACAGGGCCGTGATTCCCACCCGAATCGTTCAATCGATCTTTCCAATGCAGCCATTTGTAGAACCACCTGCTCTGTAGAACTGGTTCCACGTTGATTGGGCATCCCGGCTGACGCAGGGACTGGAAGGCCGGTGCAATGGCAAAACGCGCGCTTGGCAGTGCAAGTTGATTGAATTCTGAATCCAAAAATGTTGAGGCTGTCAAGGGATGCATCCCCACCCAACGCAACTGTCTGATTTCCTTCAATCTGCTGGCTAAACGGGCAATGCAGCATTCGACCGAACGGAACAACAAGAAGGATCAAGGATCACAAAATGGTTTATTCAGTCTGTTGTGTAAAGTAGGCGAAGCTCTGGTGCTGGACCTACATGACATCCAACATGCACCCAACAAACAGCTTGCAGAGACTCATTTCATAGTCAAATGGTCCAACATATGCAAAAATGTTTGTGAAATCTGTTGCTTGCTGTGAATCCAACTGCCTTCGTCAGTAGATTGCGTGGATTGTTGCCATTGTAGGACGCAAACTTCTGTCAGGCTGCTCGAAATGCTGCGGCGCATCGTCCGCAAAGTGAAGAACAGTTCTGACTATCGCAGTGTTCGCAACTTCTCCCTGAAGGGATGTTCTTCCTTGGCCCTTGGAAACTCCATTAATTTTTTTCCGGTCTGAAGACTTTTTGACGACTCGGGCGCTCAAGCTGAAGAGACGGAGGCGTGGAAGTGGCCATGGGCCTGCCGTCGTGCAGCGGGTTTGGCACAGTGGGAGTAACTCTTTACTTACGGTGATCAACCCGCTCCGCTCCGCTATGCTGCGCTATATTGATGGTGCCTCTTGATGAATCCAGCCATGCCAAATCATGCCAAGTGTCATGACAGGTGCAGGGAATCTTTGTGACCAACGCAAACAGCTGCACGAATCAATTTACGCTGCAATGGTGGGCCGTGCTACAAAGGAACCCCATGACCCGGCAAACTGATATCGGGATCTTCAGACCGTGGAAGTGGGGTGCGCTGTCAAGATGATAGCGCCAGAAGGGTCGCGCTGTCAAGATGATAGCAAAAGCAGTTTTCAACACTAGCAAATGTCTAGACAGTGGGTTCCCACAAAGAAACGTCGGAAATCCGATGGCGCCACTGAAAAGATACCCAGAGGAAACCGGATAGTAACTGGATTCCAATGCTAACCCCGGATGATCAAACTCTGACCTCCCATAGGTGGCTGGCTGACGACCCTGCATGGCCAAGGCGTGCGCCTTTGCACTGATCCGAAAAACACGATCCGGAATTCTTCTTCTCGACCTGCGCATGTCGAGACTGTAGGACAAGGACTGGGGATGTTTTCGTGGAGCTCAGTATTGGGCTACAGCAAGTGAACATAGTGAACAGTGAATTAAAGAATCGGACAAATCCCGGAAAATCAGGGGAAATGTCAAGACAATGAACTGCCGATGGGAAAATTGATGAGGTTCCCGTTCGAGGATAGAAACCATCGAATAGGTGGGGACAATTACGACAATAAATTAAGGAGTGTCGCAATGAGACCTATGATAAAATGTATAAAATGTTGAAAAGCGAGGAATGTGCTGAACGAAATCCAAAAGGGCGCAGAATTAAGTTGGCATTTGTTTTTTGCATTTTTTTTTGGTTCGGGGTTGGGTTCCTTGCTTTCTCATTGTTTTTCCAGCAGTTTTCATCAATTTTCCAATTGTTTTCGCTAGTTTTCCAGCGTTTTTCCTTCATTTTCCATAGTTCTCTATGATTTTCGAGCGCGTTCCATCAGTTTTCCATAGTTTTCAAAAATTTTCTAGCGTTTTCCTCAATTTTTCGATGTTTTTTCTTGTTTTTCTTCGCTTTCGCATTGCTTTTTCTATGTTTTTCTATATTTGTCGTTGCTTTTTCTAGCGTTGTTCATCGATTTTTCCATCCTACTCATTAGTTTTCCCTCTTTTGCATGATTTTGGACTTGGTGTTGTTGTTGTTTGTTCTTTGTTACTGTTGTTACTGTTGTTCTTGTTGTTTTCGTTGTTCTTTTGTTGCTCATGTAAAAATGAAGAAACTGAAACCTATGGAAAAATGAAGGCAACAATGCAAAAACTATGTTTCATTTAGGGTTTCATTTAGGGTTTCTTTTACGATGTAATTGGTGTTTCATTGAGGGGTTTCATTTAGGGTTTCTGTAGGGTTTCATTGGTGCTTTCATTTAAGGTTTCTTTAGGGTGTCATTTAGGGTTTCTTTAAGTTTTCATTTATAGTTTCTTTAGGGTTCGTTTAGGGTGTCATTTAGGATCTCTTTAGGATTTCACACACATCAACTCACATAGATATAGTAGGAGGCCAGATTCAACAAGTGTCCTGAGATACTGTTTTCAGACATAAAAAAAGAGCTCGTTAGGACACTTGATGTTGAAAAAGGTTGCAATTTCTCTCCGATACACATGCATATAAATTCAAAGGTACACAGGGAAACTTCTGACTGCCATGCAACCATTGTGAAACACAATTCAAGCAAATATCATTGGAGAACAACAGTTCAACAAGTGTCTTGAAATAGGGTCTCTTTCATTTAGGGTTTGTTTAGGGTTTCTTTAGGGTGTCATTTGGCATTTCTTTAGGGTTTCATTTTTAATTTTGTTAGTTAGGGTTCGTTTAGGGTGTTATTTAGGGTCTCTTTAGGATTTCACACACATCAACCCACATAGATATAGTAGGAGGCCAGATTCAACAAGTGTCCTGAGATACTTTTTTCAGACATAAAAAAAGAGCTCGTTAGGACACTTGATGTTGAAAAAGGTTGCAATTTCTCTCCGATGCACATGCATATAAACTCAAAGGTACACAGGGAAACTTCTGACTGCCATGCAACCATTGTGAAACACAATTCAAGCAAATATAATTGGAGAACAACAGTTCAACAAGTGTCTTGAAATAGGGTCTCTTTCATTTAGGGTTTGTTTAGGGTTTCTTTAGGGTGTCATTTGGCATTTCTTTAGGGTTTCATTTTTAATTTTGTTAGTTAGGGTTCGTTTAGGGTGTTATTTAGGGTCTCTTTAGGATTTCACACACATCAACCCACATAGATATAGTAGGAGGCCAGATTCAACAAGTGTCCTGAGATACTTTTTTCAGACATAAAAAAAGAGCTCGTTAGGACACTTGATGTTGAAAAAGGTTGCAATTTCTCTCCGATACACATGCATATAAACTCAAAGGTACACAGGGAAACTTCTGACTGCCATGCAACCATTGTGAAACACAATTCAAGCAAATATAGTTGGAGAACAAAAGTTCAACACGTGTCTTGAAATATGGTCTTAAGAACTTTAGGAACAGCAAGTAGTTGGGACACTTGTTGAAAACAGGTCTCAATTCCTCTCAGAACAGCATGCATATAAGCTCATATTACGACTGTATTTCTGTGCAGTTTACATGCAATTTATATGCAGTGTATTCTATGACATTATGAAATGTTATATGCAAACTACAATACTACACATACATTCAACAGAAGTGCGGCCAAAAGCCAAAAACCAAGTGAAACCAAAGCCAAAAAAAACAACAAAAACCAAAAACCAAAAGTCAAGAGTCAAGTGAAGCCAAAGCCAAAAGCCAAATGGGCATGCAAGTTGGCTCCAAACTGAAGCAAATAGCACGCAAATCAGAGATTTTGGCTCCAAAATGCAGCAAATACAAGCCAGAAGCCAGAAACCGAAGGAACCAGAAGCTAAAAACCAAAAGCCAAATGGGCATGCAAATTGGCTCCAAACTGCAGCAAATAGCACGCAAATCAGAATTTTGGTTCCAAAATGCAGCAAATACAAGCCAGAAGCCAGAAACCGAAGGAGCCAGAAGCCAAAAGCCAAAAGCCAGAAGCTAAAAGCCAAAAGCCAGAAGCAAATTACTTTACTTAGTGTGATCCCCACCATGACATTTATACATTTTGTTACTGGCAAATCTTCTGGCATTCTATCTGACATATTTTCTGGCATTCGATCTGGCATTCTATCTGGCATATCTTCTGGCATTCTATCTGGCATATCTTCTGGCAGATGTTCTGGCATATCTTCTGGCAGATGTTCTGGCATATCTTCTGGCATATCTTCTGGCATATGTTCTGGCATATCTTCTGGCATTCCATCTGGCATTCTATCTGGCATATCTTCTGGCATATTATTTGGCAAATCTTCTGGCATTCCATCTGGCATTCTATCTAGCATATCTTCTGACATATTATCTGGCAAATCTGCTGGCATTCTATCTGGCAAACATTCTGGCACTTTATCTGGCATATCTTCTGGCATTCTATCTGACATTCTATCTGGCATCCTATCTGGCATACCTTCTGGCATTCTATCTGGCATATCTTCTAACATTCTATCTGGCATATCTTCTGGCACTCTATGTGGCATATCTTTTGGCGTGGATACTCGCGGTTGAGGTCCGGCAGGAACACTGGGCGTGGATGGTCGCGGTTGAGGTCCGGCAGGGAACACTGGGCGGGGATACTCGCGGTTGAGGTCCGGCAGGGAACACTGGGCGTGGATGGTCGTGGTTGAGGTCCGGCAGGGAACACTGGGCGGGGATGGTCGTGGTTGAGGTCCGGCAGGGAACACTGGGCGTGGATGGTCGTGGTTGAGGTCCGACAGAGAACACTGTGCGTCGAGGGTCGCAGTTGAGCAGGAGGACGAGGAGGACGAGGAGGACAAGGAGGAGGAGAGGGAGGACGAGGAGCACGAGGAGAGGAGCAGGCAACTGACATAAAATCTAACAACCCTCACCTGGCAGGTGGGGAAAAAATTACTTTACTTCGTGTGATCCCCACCATGACATTTATACATGTTCTTACTGGCACATCTTCTGGCATTCTATCTGACATATCTTCTGACATTCTATTTGGCATTCTATCTGGCATATCTTCTGGCATATCTTGTGGCATTCTATCTGACATATCTTCTGACATTCTATTTGGCATTCTATCTGGCATATCTTCTGGCATATCTTCTGGCATTCTATCTGGCAAATCTTCTGGCATTCTATCTGGCATATCTTCTGGCATTCTATCTCGCATATCTTCTGGCATTCTATCTGGCATTCTATCTGGCATATCTTCTGGCATATATTCTGACATATCTTCTGGCATTCTATCTGGCATTCTCTCTGGCATTCTATCTGGCATATCTTCTGGAATATCTTGTGGCATATCTATCTGGCATATCTTCTGGTATATTTTCTGGCATTCTACCTGGCAAACCTTCTGGCACTCTATCTGACATTTTATCTTCCTACATGAGGTCCGGCAGGGAACACTTGGCGTGGATACTCGCGGTTGAGGTCCGGCAGGGAACACTGGGCGTGGATGGTCGTGGTTGATGTCCGGCAGGGAACACTGGGCGGGGATGGTCGTGGTTGAGGTCCGGCAGGGAACACTGGGCGTGGATGGTCGTGGTTGAGGTCCGGCAGGGCACACTGACGTGGATGGTCGTGGTTGAGGTCCGGCAGGGAACACTGAGCATGGATGGTCATGGTTGGTTGAGGTCCGACAGAGAACACTGTGGATCGCGGGTCGCAGTTGGACCGAGGAGGACGAGGAGGACGAGGACGACGAGGAGGAGGAGGACGAGGAGGAGGAGGAGAGGAGAGGAGGAGGACCAGGCAACTGACATAAAATCTAACAACCCTCACCTGGCAGGTGGGGAAAAAATGAAAAAAACAGGCAAAACAAATACCCTCCAATCCAAAAACCTGTTTGGAGCTCAAAACAAGTTTTTTTTGCTAGAATGGTTCAAAAGAAACACGTGGAAAACGATTGACTAAGCTACCATTTTTCCTATAATGAGCAACCCCCTGCCGTATGCTAGCCTATGCGGTATGCTGATGGCATCTCTTGATGATTCACAAGGGCCATGCCAAGTGCAGGGAGCCTTTGTGAGCAATACAAACAGCCGTACGAATCAATGTACTCTACAATGGTGGGTATGGTCCTGCTACAAACGGAAACCCTATGTAAGCTTTTTGCACCATACGACCGGTCCTTGAATTTGGCTGGTGACTTGACTCCCTCAGGGTTGATTTCAAGCCATCCATCCAAAACAGCCTTGCCACGCTAGAACCATGCTACGCTCATATGACGCCAAACAGGGCCCATACAGCAAGCGCAAAGCAGAATCCATCACTGGAGTGGAAAAAAACCGAGGAAGGTGGCACTGAAACAGAAAGTTCCAGTGCCTCTGAAGCAAACAAAAACGCGGGTAAGGCCCAAGTCATTGGTGACGCGGCATATTCCAAAATGATGAATGGTTTGTTGAACCAAAATTAATATCTAAACCAAATAGCACTTGGCATTTCGAGAAAACATGTTGATTGAATAGTTGATGACTTAAAAAACATAAGCCAACCAAAATAGGCATTCCACCATCAGAAAAAAAACGGCAAAAAGGATGCCATGCCTTGCCAGATCCCACATCCTTCAGGCGGAGAAACCTCATCCGGAACGGCACGGTGCTGATGGAAATGGTGGGCTCCTCCATCCATTGACTCCAGGATGGTGGTCTTAAACCCGGAAGATGTGGACAGCTCCTGAATCTAATCTGCCATGTGTCATACGGGTGAATGAAAGGACATTCTGATTCCTAGAACTGGAAGTTTCACCTGCGAAACAGGAAACTGAACCAACTTGATCTGCCGTACCACGTTGGTTATCATATCCCCTTGGTATATATGACGGGTTCCTTGGGGGGCCTGTTTTCAAAGTCTTAAAGCAAGACCCCCCCAGGGTGCAAATTGGACAGGAACCTCTTTAAGATTAAGCTGCGCCGGGACAGGCGCAAACAAAATCAACTCTGAAATCAGGTGGCCTAAGGAACCATTGGGCACATTCATTTGTCTCAAAGTAGGCCTGAATAAAGTCATACCTCCCAAGTCAAACAAGTTTGGGATATTATTTTGCTCATGCCCTAGCCTTGGTATCTGACTGACTGTGGGGGTGATGACTTATAGTGCCAGAAGGTCTTTGTGGACCCAAATTTGCCCCCCTTCCAAACAAAGAACATCCAATCAGCGCTCAGCACAAGCCTTGCACTCAATCAGGTTTGTCTTTTGACCCGTCTTGCACATCTTGAAGCAGTTCTGTGTTATGCATGACGCATGCAAAGAGATGTTTTCGCATCTTTCTCCAGATCAGTTCAATTTACTGTTATAGCCGTAGCTGCTTTTCTGTATCATCTAAATTGAATCTATACCGTTTATACCATCATTTGTTATGCCCATGTTGGGCCATCTTGGCCCTACTTTGGGCCATCTAGACAATTGAAGGCAAGAAACGTGTTCATCTGGCACCTGGGGCCCCAGATGAACACGCTTATTTTGGGCCCACTTGAGGTATGTTGGGCTTATTTTTTGCTGTCTGTGGTTGAAATAAACTCCCGTCAGGGGGTATGTTGGGCCAATGTCAGGCCAACCTGGAGCTAAAAATTGCGCGGGAAAAAACACAGTGACATCCTTGATTCTCCACCTAAAAACTCCCAGGACGATATCATAATGACAAGCCCCGAAACGAATACATAGAAGTACCTGGGATGATCTCTCAAGTCAATTCATGGTGGGTCCATGTGGGTACCGTAGTTGGTGTATACCCTCCAATTTGCCACTGCAGGGGTTCTATGGGTTCTATAGCCCTCAGTTCATAGATATTTTCCCCTGTCAGATCCATCACCAACTCCGACTGTGACCCGTGGCTGCGCGCCTTTGCGGGGCAGGATGCTCCTGTGGCTGGCAGGATGCTCCACCGGTCGTTCCGGAACGGGTTTGGTCAACGAAGCGTCAAAAAATGAGGACCAGGAAAAACATCGCAACACATTGACACTCACAAGATGTATGCGCGCATGCCATAGATGAACTCTACAATTGAACAACTTCACGGGAGATTCAGCCTGAAACGGTCAAAGTTCTGCCCCGCAAAGTTCCTGCATTGTGTGACGAAGGGGAAAAGTGTGGAGGTTTTGAGTTTTCTCCAAATACTAAATGAATCTAAATGAATCATGGTTGGGCCAGGTCATGTAATGTCATGTGCATAATCTCATGTGTATACATCCTTTCTTTCATCCCATGAAGGTCTCTTGCACGGAAATGAGTTGGAACCTGATACGGAAAGAGCATTGATCCTAGGCTAACAATGTCAGTTATTTGTTTTGACTGTTCATTGTCCATGAATGTCATCCCGGCTGTTTTGACGGTTGGCAAAATTCCAAGACCCACCCAAACCCCAAACTTTTGAAACCCATGACAAAGAACCTACTGAGTTATGTACTCAGATGGATCCATGGAAAAGATAATAAATGTTGAGACTGTTGAAAAGTCAAGGAAACTCGTACAAAATTCGAGCAGGGTTCCATCCGCCACTCAACTTCCAGAGTTGCAGTTGTCTTTCCGAAGATTCAACGCAGGCCCCATGGAATCCCACCCTTGACCCCTCGGAGCTTCAGCCTCGGTCCAGTTGTCAAACATCCTTAGGACGGCTGGCAGTGAAGCTCAAAAGAAGTTGGTTCAACATGGATTTCGTGCCCTGGAGCTTGGAATGGTCCCAGGTAATTGGGATAAAATCAGATAAAGGTGTTCAGCTCGTTGTTCACTGGGAAGGTTCAGAACTTGCGACTGGGAGAAAGGATCAGCTCGTTGCTGAGGGTTGAGAGGGGCAAGCAAGACGCATCCCTTACAATGAAATTATACGTTTTTTCTTCTATGCTGCGCTGTGCTGGGTGTGACTTTAAGCCAGTGTGAATCAAAGCAACGGGCTTTGCACCGTCCAGAACCTTGATACGAGTATGGCCTCAAATATGATCTATCATGTCTGCATTCCTTTCAGTATCTCGTTCATGCGATGGACAATCAAACACATCAAGGTCCAAAATTAAATCTACAATGACTTCCATAGAGAATCAAGTTGTTTCATGTTGTTTGCATGTTTGGCACATCCAAAATCAAATGCTCTCAGAAGTGTTTATTCTCTAGAACATGTCCAGGCATAGGCTATCGTTGAAGCTGTTGTTAACATCCCTGGAAAATCTAACCTGCATACATATACATATATATATATATATCAAATATATATATATGTGAATTTTCCTGCATGTCTTACAGGTGTCCCTTGATGTGAGTGACCTTTGCACTCTTTGCATGGCTGTGGCTTCCTCTCAAGTCATGGGAGGGCGTGGTCGAGGCGCTGCAGGGCAGCACATGGCGCGTTGGTGAAAACCTGTTGGCTGGCTGCGGAGAAGGGACAGGGCTCCCCAATTTGGATTTACATTGATTACTATCTTGGACCGGGATCCATTCATTTTTCTTCTGGTTGGGAATCAGATCTTACATTGGATATTCATTTCCTTTCAGATCAACAGGGTTGATCCTATCTTCAAGCGTGGACCTGGGGTGAAGCTGCCAGTGTGTGAGGTCCACGACCTTTCACACTGGTAGCGGAGCCTCCAAGCTCCGGTGCCGGTGGACACCGCAAGAGTGTCGATCCAGGGGCCGACAATCCTTTTTGCGAATTTTCTTTTGCCAGTTTTGACCTGCGGCAAGTGCAATGCCGTCTACTGCAGCTGATGGCCAAGGGGGTGGAATCGGTGTGCCCCTTCCTGACCCCGATGACCCCGAGATGGGGGGATCTACGGCCAATGTGGCACCACAGCCACCCTGGCAAAGCATTCCGAAGTTCATTCCTGGAACGACGAATGTCCAGGAGTATGTACAGAAGCTCAAGTTTTTGGCATCTATGTGGCCGACAGAACATTTAGCTCTGTTAGCACCTCGTGCAGCACTCCTCGTCGAGGGGACAGCCTTCAAAAAAGTGGCAAGACTTCCGCCTGAAAAACTCAAGGTTGCCAATCAGTCCGGCATAGCCTTGTTGGTTGATGCAATTGGTGGATCTTGGGGATCAACAGAATTGGAAGAAAGATATGAGCACTTTGAACGTGCACTCTATGGCACGGTGCAACGTCAGGATGAGAGCCATGATTCATTTCTGTCTAGGACGGAGTCAAGTTTTGTGGAACTCCTCACGCGTGGGACGACGCTTGAGGAAGTTCAAGCATATGTCCTTCTGCGTCAGTCAACACTGCCAGCTGAGGATAAGAAGCGAATCTTGCTGGAACATGAGGGAGATTTACGATACAAGCCAGTTGTGAAATCCTTCAGGCTCCTGGGTAGTAAGTTTTTCGCTGAATTCCAGTCAGGGAGAAGTTCGAACAAGACCAAGGTCTATGATGTTCACCATTCAGAAGCCATGGAACTGGAGCACTCAGAAAATCATGACCGTGCCTACCTCACTGCCACTGAGGACTTTGACCTCGACTTGGACTTTGAGACCATTGAGGCCTTAGCAGCTCAAGAAGATTCCGATGCCATGACAGTTTGTGCTTTTGAGAATGAACTGGAAGAGTTTCTCCAGGAAACACCAGAGATGCATGATGCCATGACCACATACCTTGAGGCTCGAAATCGCCTCCTGGAAAAACGCAAGAATCGAGGTTTCTGGCCCACAAAGGGTCGTGGAAAAGGGGCCAAAGGAAAATACAAAGGAAAGCAGTCCCGCAGCCGCGAACAGCTCATGGCTCGTATTGCTCGCTCCAACTGCCGGAAGTGTGGAGCGGTTGGACACTGGAAGGCAGAGTGCCCTTTGAATGTATCCGACAAGAACCAGAGCCAAACCCCAGCTGCGGCCAATGTGGCCTTTGATGATTGCGTGAACCAGGACGTAGAAGTATACTCAGAAGCTGAAGATGTGACGGAGACTCAGGCGGGGTTTGTTCGTTCATCTTTTCCACCAGTTTTGCAAGAAACCTGCTTCATGGCTTTAGAACATGTCAGCGCATCCGATCGCCGGAAACTGCAGAATCGAATGGCTCGATTCATGAAAGACCGATGTCATAATGGGGATAAGCCTGGGGATAACTTGGGGTTTAAGAGTGGTAATAATTTGGGTAAGATCAAGTCGTCCATGCCTGTTTCCACATCTGTCTGTCCCAAGTTTGTTCGTCCCGATCGAGCCCTGCTCTTCAGGAAGAAGCCTCATGAGTTTTTGATGCAGCCTCCTATGATTGATGACAAGATCGATGGAGCATCCACAGAATCCATCATGATGAGCTCGGCCGCACAATGCCCCACCAGCGCCATTTTGGACACTGGGGCTAGCCGATGCATCATAGGCGAAAGAACGTTAAAAGAGCTGCAGAGTAATTTGCCATCCAATGTTTGTAGCAAATTGAAATCCAGCCCTAGCAAGATCAAGTTCAGATTTGGAAATGAGCAATCTCTCACCAGTTCATACCGGATCCACTTTCCTTTGAAAGCCGTGGACCGCCGAACAGTATGGCTTGCAGTTGAAGTTGTTCCGGGGGGGACGCCTTTTCTTCTCTCCAAAAGAGCCTTCAAAATGCTAGGTGGTTTACTCGATGCAGTCCAAGACATTTGCTACATGAAACGTTTGCACCATGAGCCCATCCCGCTTCAAATCAGTAATACGGGGTTGTATCTAGTCAATGTTGGTGATCTGTGTCAAGGGGTTACTAATTTGGGTGATCAGTGCCTCCAAGCCTATGTTGGGGAGACATGTCATGGAGAACATTCCAAACATGCAGGTGTACATGGGAAGAAGCATCATCCAATTTTTCGATGTTTTGCAGATCAGCCAACCACGAGTGAACGAAAATTCAATTTTGCCAACAAAGCCATTTTTGTCCCGAGTGTGCCGCCCAACGCTCCTGATTGGAATCCGACCCAATCTCATGCCGTCGGTGGTAAGCTTGTTCAAAGCCGTAGCCGAATCACTGATTCAGGTGATGACAATGCTGCTGCAGATGCTAATTCAGCATCTCGAGATGGGTTCATCGACCCACCTGACGGAGGAAGCTCCCATGGAGACCGCCCAACAGATTCAGATCATGATGGAAGAACTGCAGTCCCAACGTGCTCTTCTGGAAAATCTCAATCGTCAGCGTCCAGTGAAAGCAGGGACGTCCTCCGCTGCCAATCAAGAGATGATCAAACCAGTTTCCAAGGCCAAGACGTCTATGGGAACCAAGTCTCATCTGGCTCAGACAGGTTCAGCCGGACCACAAAAGCAGCCAATGATGAACAAATCATCGATCCCCATGATGTGGTGCCTCGAGGAGTCCGACAAAGACGTTTTCAGAGGAGGAAGAGCTAGAGATTGTCCATCAAGTTCAACGACAGGTGGTTTCCATGATGCCGATACCGACAGCAGTGCCTTTCGAAGAATGGGGCACTCACCTGGTGACCTGGGGAAAGAAGCACAAGGGCAAGAACTTCGAAACCACGATCCGAGAGGATCCCCAGTATTTCGAATGGTGCCAGAGCCGCTTCCTGTCTTTGACTCCAGAGATGCAGGACTTCGTCCGCTACGGCCAGATGCGTCTGAGCCGTCTGGCAGCCCAGCGCGAAGCAGCAGAGATCGAGGCCTAGAGGACTCGATTTTCCATGATCAAGTTATGTTGACACGCCAAGAGTTGTCCAAGGGTCCTCCTTTGCATGGTCTCTCTAAAGAACTTATTGAGAGTGTTTACAAGGCTGAATCCATTTTTGATCAACATATCATGGATGGACAATGGAAGACTGAGTCAACCAGAGATCGGGTTTTTCTGTTAGAAATTTATGCTGGAAAAGACAGTCCTCTGACAGACGCTGTCAAGCGCCTTGGCCTTCCCAGCCGTCGATTCACCAGAGAGGATGGAGATTTATCGACGATTTCTGGCCGAGCCAAATTGTGGCATGTCATTGAAACCTGTCAACCAGAGCATATTTGGGTTGCTCCAGAATGTGGACCTTGGAGTGGATGGAACCGTTTGAATCAACAAAAGAGCGTAGCCTTGTTTGACATGATTCAACAGAAACAACATGATCAGCTTCCTCATGTCCAACTTTGTGCACGACTTTGTAAATATCAGGTTGATCGAAATCGACATTTTCACCTTGAACAGCCAAAAGGTTCGGGTTTGTTACGACTTGAGGTCATGCAACCAATGTTTCAACATGTCCTCATGGCCAGGATTGACATGTGTAGATTTGGTTTGAAAGTTCCCAAGACAAATCGATTCCTCCGAAAAAGCAGTGTGATTCTCACCACTTCTATCCAGTTCCATGAGAAGCTCGATGGCCAGAGTTGTCCGCGTGATCATACTCATCAGAGAATTGAGGGAAGCTTCCATCACCAGGGAGTGAGCACGAAGTTGACTCACTTTTGTGCGACCTACTGCCAAGGTTTTGCAAGAACCATGGCCAAATACCTTTGCCAGTTGAATCATTCCGTGTGCTCACCACAGGATGCTCATGTTAATGATGTTGATCCCGAAGAACCTCCTGCAAAGAGAGCCCGGTTTTCTTTTCACCTTGCCAAACGTAGGAAGCTTGAACAACCCATTGACCTGGATCCTCCTTCCCATGATGAGAGTTTTCCAAAAGTTGGACAAAATCCTGAATCTGAAATGTCTCATGATGTGGATCCAAAGGAATCAGAGAAAGCCCAAGCAGCTTCGCATCCGTGGTTTGCCGTTATGCAGCTGGCACAAAACATTGCACCACGTGTAGGAAACACCCGATGTTCCGCAGATTCAGAGGCATTCCAGAAGGCCCAAGAACTTCTACCCAACATGCAGATGGAAAGCATGTTTGTGTGTCGAGGTACAGAAAGGTATCAAGTCCCAGTTCATGCACCGGCCTCTCATGATTGTCCTATTCGTCATACCATATGTTGGCATAGACGGAACAACCAGATTCATGATCTCGGTCCTGAAGATTGGCACAGCATGACTCGTGCAAAGCGTGTTCGCAGTTGCATTCCCAGTCGATTAACCCTAACAATTTTTGGGTCCCAGAAAGTTTCTGAAACTGCTCCGATGGAAGCTCCCGAAGCTAATGCTCCCAATGCAGAGCGACAGCCTGATGAGACTGAGCCCGCCTCAGCAATTCGAGTTCGACAGCCTGCACACTTGCCCAGAGCCGTGACTGAACGCACCTCGAATCAAGTTTGTGAGGGCTGGGCACCACCTCCAATAGCTTTGCACGGTCCAAAGTTTAGATTGTTGAGCGAGAACGAGAAAAGTGATTTAGTGAAGCTCCATAAAAACTTAGGTCATCCTGATCCAGAGAAGTTGGCAGCCCACCTCCAAACTCAGGGTGCTCGACTTCAAGTGATTGAAGCCGCTCGGGAATTTGTGTGTGATGCTTGTGTTGAGTCCAGTGCGTTCAGGCATCAACGTCCAGCTCAGTTACATGATCCATCTGAGTTCAATGATTTTGTGGGGATCGATGGATTTTTCTGGTCTGGCAAAGCTGGTTTTCAGGTCATGGTCTTCCACTGCATTGATGAAGCTTCACTGTTTCATTTGGGACGTCGCCTGGATAATCGAAATCTAGAGCATGTGATTCCAGCTTTCTCCGACATGTGGCTCTCATGGGCAGGGAATCCAACTGGAATTTATTCAGATCCAGCAGGCGAATTTTGCTCAGATGAATGGCTGAGTTTCTTACAGAGCCTGAACACTGTTCCAAAGATCTCTACAGAGGCATGGCAAAAGGGTCGAGTTGAAAGGCATGGAGCATTGATAAAGGAAATGTTAAATCGTTTTGATGCTGAAAAGATGATTTCCTCCACGCATGAGTTTGACACAATTCTCAGGGCATGCTTCCAAGCCAAAAACTCCCTAAGTCGCCATCAGGGATTCTCTCCTGAGCAGATTGTTTTGGGCAAAGCCACTCGTGTTCCGGCCTCGTTGACGGCTGACGAATCACTTGGAGCCCATAGCATGGCTGTAGGTGATGATTTAGCATGTGAACGTTTCCGAAAACAACTTGAAATACGATCTCTTGCCAGAAAGACATTTCTATCAACGGACAATGACCAAGCTATTCGACGTGCACTTTTAAGAAGATCATGCCCACCAAGGGGGCCATTTCAGGCTGGTCAGTTAGTCATGTACTGGAGACGTCAAGGTAAGCCAAATCGCCGTGAGAGTGGACGCTGGTATGGGCCAGCCAGAGTTGTGAGTCAAGAAAGTTCGTCAGTTGTCTGGGTTGCGCATGCTCACAAGTTGCTGAGATGTTCGCCAGAAAGCCTGCGACCAGCCTCACTCAGAGAATGGCAAGGAAACCAGAGCATAGAACAGACGCTACAATCAGATCCAAAGGAGAATCCCAACATGACGCACAGATTGCCAGATGCCCCTGAAAATCAGGACACCCTTGAATATTCACCTGGAACTCCACTACCCTTTGATCAAGTATCTAACGGCCACCAAACTAGCATTCAACCCGAAAGTGAAGTATTTCCGGAAATACCAAATACTCCTTCACAACAAGCCACCTCTGAAGCTGATCAGCCAGTGCCTGATGAATCCATAGAACCAGCTGCGGAAATTTTGGAGCCGCCTAATGACATTCCTGCCGAAAATGAGGAAGATGATTCACTCCAAACTGACCAGGTGTTTTGGTGCCAAGATGTCATGGGATGTCCAACGGATCAGCCACTGCATGAATGGCTAACCTATCAGCCCGGCTCAGAGGCTCCAGAAGTCTGTCTGGCAGAGGACGAAATGCCAATTTTAGATCAACCTCTGGAACATTTCGAAGACCAGTGTTTCATGTTAGAAGTACCCATGTCAAAACAAGACCTGCTGAAGTGGTCCACTGATCCTCGTCCTCAGGAACTTGCATGCGTTGCCAGTGCGAGCAAAAGGGCTCGAGCTGAAGTTCAAATAAAAGATCTTTCTCCAGAGGACCGCCGACTGTTTGATATTGCCAAGGATGCTGAACTCAATTGTTGGTTACAGACCAGTGCCCTGAAACCAGTCTTGAGAAAGTCCTTGAACCCCGATCAAATCCTAAGGTCCAGGTGGGTATTAACATGGAAACCAATAGAAGATCAAAATGGTAAAGTCCAAGGTCGCAAAGCCAAGGCAAGGTTAGTAGTTTTGGGATACATGGACCCACAACTAACTGAAGTAGCAAGAGATGCACCTACTCTGACTAAGGAAGGTCGTCATACGATTTTGCAGATGGTTGCATCACAACAGTGGGCCTTGTCCTCGTTCGACATCCGGACAGCCTTTCTTCGCGGCCGTGCCGACGATGCCAATCCATTGGCCATGGAACCGCCCAAAGAGCTCCGTCAAAAGCTCCAATTAAGAGAAAATCAAGTGTGTTCTCTCATTGGTAATGCTTACGGACGTGTGGATGCTCCACTGCTCTTTTACCGGGAACTAGCATCGCAACTCAAGAAGCTGGGATTTCGTGTTCATCCCTTAGAACCGTGTGTCCACTATCTAGAGTCTTGGAAGGGTGATGTTCGAACCTTACATGGGATTTTAGGAACTCACGTGGATGATGGTATTTGTGGTGGCGATGAGTTTTTCCATAAGCAGCTCCAAAAGCTTCGCGAAGTCCTGCCGTTTGGTGCATTCAAACAAAGGAAGTTTACTTTCACAGGCATACAATTAGAGCAGTTACCTGATTTCAGCATTGTTGCTTCTCAAAAGGACTACATTTATGCAATTCCAGCTTTGGAAATTGGAAGACATCGGCGTAATGTTCCTGAGCAAGAAGCCAGTGAAAGTGAGAAATCTTCTTTAAGAGCTATCATCGGTAGCTTACAATATGCGGTCACCCACACCAGACCAGATCTGGCAGCACGTTTGGGAGAGATACAAACTCAAATTGCCAGACCGACGGTCAACACCTTGTTGATGGCAAACAAACTGTTGCGGGAAGCACAGGAAACCAGTGATACCAAGATTTTCATTCGATCCATTCCTATTGATCAAGTCACGCATGTAGTATTTGGTGATGCATCTTTCGCAAGCCCTAAACAACTTGCTTCATTTCAAGGCACAATTGTATTTGCAACTACCCCTGAACTTCAAAAGAACATGAAAGCACCCATCAGTCCACTTACATGGTCCTCCAAGAAGATTGCGAGAGTTGTGAGATCTACACTGTCTGCCGAAGCATTTTCGATGTCTCGTGGGGTGGATAAGCTAAGCTGGATGCGTCTATTGTGGGGTACCATAGCAGTTGACAACTTTGACTGGAGACAACCCCCTAAGGCTTTGGCTACTCTTCACAAGGCTATAATAGTCACGGATTGTAAAAGCCTCTACGATCTGGTAACACGTACGGCGATGCCCTCGTGTGAGGAGTACAGAACGACGTTAGAAGTTTTACTGATTCGTGAGCTGTGTCATGAAAATTGTTTCTTCAGATGGATACCAACCTCACTGCAGCTGGCTGATCCATTGACCAAACCGATGGATCCGGTGATACTCCGTATCGCATTGGAATCTGGCAGTTTCCAACTTTTCGATGAACAAGCCAGTCTCCAAACCAATGCACACCGCAAACAAGCCGTCACTTGGCTAAAGGGACAAGAACCAAGTGTCTCACATCAAAAGAAAATTCTGGGAGTGTGAATTTTCCTGCATGTCTTACAGGTGTCCCTTGATGTGAGTGACCTTTGCACTCTTTGCATGGCTGTGGCTTCCTCTCAAGTCATGGGAGGGCGTGGTCGAGGCGCTGCAGGGCAGCACATGGCGCGTTGGTGAAAACCTGTTGGCTGGCTGCGGAGAAGGGACAGGGCTCCCCAATTTGGATTTACATTGATTACTATCTTGGACCGGGATCCATTCATTTTTCTTCTGGTTGGGAATCAGATCTTACATTGGATATTCATTTCCTTTCAGATCAACAGGGTTGATCCTATCTTCAAGCGTGGACCTGGGGTGAAGCTGCCAGTGTGTGAGGTCCACGACCTTTCACATATATATATATATATACATATAAAAATATATACATATATATATTATATCATATAATCAAATAACATTAAATAACTATATTTAAATACTCTTGGAAAATAATGCCTCCTGACATGGGGGTGTAGCTGAATTGCCAGTGGACATTCTGTGGGCTGAGAACCGTTTTCGCTGTGTATCTGGGCCAGTCGCAGCTCCAGCAGATTTCAGCACCATGGAAGCTCAACACCTGCCGCTTCGCCATTAGGGGCCGCAGGACATGGGGACTTTCTTGGAGGGTTCACCCAGCGGAAATGGGCTGATTCAGCCCGGGCACAAGGGGTGAATACTAAGATTTCTGTTGGCCAATTATGGTAGTTACCATTAATTACTGGTAGTTGGTTGTTCCATGGGCTTCAAACTGGCCGCAGCACAACCATTATGTCTAATGATCCCACCATACTGTGGCTGGCATATGCTGCACCATGCTGCACCATGCTGCACTTGCTGTCCCGAAGAACTGGCCACCGCCTTCAATAAAGGTTGGGCCCGTTCACTCCAAAAGTAAACTATTCCGCCATGGTTCCGTGAGCATGAAAGATATGAAAGCCAAAGCACAAAATCACCACCTGACCCAACCCCTGAAAACCCGCGCCTATCTTTGCACACTGCAGAAGCTTCTGCACAGCAAGACAATGTCACAACTCATGGTCCTGTGTGGCCAACCTGCCCCAACTTTTCAAGAAGCTGTTGGCCTTTCTCTTGGATCTCAGAGTTGCAGCTGCTCATTGCAGCGTTGATGACGTCAGCAGCCAGGAGATCACGCAACTTGGCTCTTCCCCCGCTGGTCTCCGCCAAGTTTCCCAAGGCTTGAAAAGCCCACCATTGCACACCAGTGCTGGTTGTGTAGTTTCGCAGGGCCTTCAAAACGGCCTCACCTGCTCCAAGACTCAGAAACTTCAAGACGTTCTGGTGTTCCGTGGTCAATTTAGCCAACGCCACGCAGCCTTCCTTTTGCACCGCTTCATTGCTGCAGTTCTCCGTCATGGCCCTCAAAATGGCCTCAGCGCCTCCCAGCGTCATCAATGTCTCTTCGTTTTCCGGTCGGTTCAACGCCAAGTTCTTCAAGCACCACACGGCTTGTTCCTGCACTTCCGGGCTGGACAAGTGTGCATCCATGGCGCACAAGACAGCTTGCATACAGCTGGCGGCCGTCACATTTGCAGGGAGTTCGGAGCTCTTCTTTGGAAGGACATGGCGCTTGATGAGGTCACAGGTTTGGGCTGCCACCTGTGCCGATGCCTGGCCCTTCATCATGAGATCAACCAACTTTGCCACATCACAGACACTTTTCATCGTGAAGGGAACAGTTGCTGCCACATACAACGGGATCTTTGCGTCACAAGAGTCGCACATGCTTTCTGCTTCTTCAGAAAGGCAAATTTTCGTCACAGCCACGAAATCATGGCTTGGAAGTTGGTGGGAACAGAAGCAGCGCAGGATCAGGAGTAAAGGCCATTGAATCACACTAGAGGCAAGGAACAGTCGGAGGGCAAAGCCGTGTTCTTCCCACAATGCCGGGACTCCACTCCCAAATGCGTTGGCCATCCAGATCGCAGCCACCGACTCGGCACAATGGAGAAGTGCATGCAACTCCACATTCACCTCGGATGAGACTTGGAATCCTGGACATGCTGTTTCAGTTTTATGTGTTAGCAAAATCATGTACAATGCGCTGCTCTCACATGCTCTGCACGAAGCACACAGCAGAGTTGGGTTTAGCAGGGAACTTGACAGCGAATGATAGCGAATGTTTTTCGTGCGTCATTTCGCCGTCTTCACCAAGTGTAACAATGATATGCCCCAAATTCCCACATACATTGTCTTCATATTTTTGAAACAGCAGTAGCATGATTTCCACCATTGGCAGAGACATGCAAAGAACAAATCAAGGCCAGGAAGCAGAAAGCAAAGCACCTTCCCCGCTCAAAAGCAGTGGCTCGAACGAGCTGAGCGTATTGGGAATCGCAAAGAAGAGTTTCCAGCGATTCTCGGTGCAGTAAAACACCAGACCTGCTTGGAGAATGCAATCAGCGATCCATAGAAGGGAGCCCCCGTAAGCAACATGCCAAAGCTGAAGTTCCTCCCAAGAAGCGTCACTAAGTCAAAGCTGGACGTTGAGAATGCTGGGAACAAGAATTTCTGATTCACAAACTCCCTCGTAATTCATAATCAACAAAAACAAGGAGCAGAAATAGCCAGTCCTCATGCAATGCCAGCTGAAACACCGGGAAAAGTAGCAATCGGCTGCAGACCTATGCGGCACCAAGCGTTCACTTGAAAAAAGGCACTACAAACCAAAGGCGCGGGTGGCCCTAAACACCGGACGCAGAGTACCCTTGAACCATCTCCACAAGGCTTCCGGGTTGGATTTCATTGGAACCCTGCTCCATATTTTGGGGCGTCATGCTCCGCCAAATCGCTGAATATGTCCCTCTGTTCAGCTAGGTCATAGTAAGGTTCACAAAATGCAACCGACCTAAAACAACCAGGCCTGCCCCGGTTCGGTTCCTGTAGGTTCCTCTCAGTTCATCTGAGGGCGCGGCCGCCAGCCATCTGTAGAGCAATAGGGCGGCATACGCCACGGACTGCGGCTTGGCTAAGCCGACCACAACGGCCTGCCCCTGTCGATAACGACTTACATGACCGAACCTGCGGGGCAAGTGGTGAAAGCAACTCTTCAATGACTTTACTGCCTTTCCTTGATCAAGCCAGGTTGACAAAAACCAGTAGAAAAAACTAAAGGCAAACGAAGAGTTTGGAAACAAAAAGGTTTCTCCAATCCAGATATCTTCGGCCGGGCCACTTATCGATCTTGGAGAAGGACTCACCAAGTGAGATCAGACTCAGCAGAACCTGAGGCAACAGGGCCAACTATCTAGGCCTTTCAATCCTGGACGTTCTGGATGCAGTTCGGACATGTAAAGCTGCAATCAATGCGGAAAGACTGTCGCAGCTTTGATTGGAACATGATTCAACTGCTCACGGAACAGCGGTCTCCCCTGAAAACCATGTATTCCTCAACTCCAAAAGGTCCATTGCAACACAAACTGCGATCTCTTGGGGAGAGTTGGGGGGACATTCAGCCATCTTGGCATCAACCAATTGCACAACTGAGAAAATGAGATAAGTGCAGCTTGAAGAGGACTCGCTAACTGACCTCCTCCACCAGATGACGCTTTTGGCCGAGCAGCAGAACATGCCAAGAGCGATGGCCACTGCAGTGGTCCGTGACGAAGTGCCGCGTACAGCTGCACAAACGAACTCAGCATTGCTTCCCCAAATGTCTCACCAATGATTGAGGAAGCCATCAATGCGGTGAGACCTTTATCTCTCAGCCGGCGGTCAAAGGCATCAGACTTGTATGTGGCAAATTTTGCATCTGCGAATTGCCAAAATGCGAAGAAGAAGCAATACAATGGTATGACATGCAGAAATGTTAGCACGGCCATGCAGCCCCTTATAGGCTGCAATGCCTCGCTTGCACTGCCCATACCTGCAGATCCTATCACACTTGTGGTCACCAGTCCAGCCAGAATAGCCAAGGCATTAAGCGTGAAATATTGATAGTGCTGAGCTTGCCAGAATTTGCTCATGACCAAGGCATCACTGACCAAGTCACCATAGAAAAGCGCGACTGGCAAGACGACATGGACAGACATGTGGGTCAATTTCGTGAAACTTGTCTCCATGGCCTGAATCATGGTGCACCCGGTCTTCATGGGCGCCCACATGCCGACAAGTAGAGGAAGCCCAAAAAACACCAGAAGGACCAGAAGGACGAGAAGTGCCCATGGCCAGTGGCTCAAGACAAATGTACACAGCAATGGAAACTGTACAAAGAGTTGCTCCAGCGCACGGAGAAAGTAATCAACCCAGATTTTCTGCAGAGCAGAAGTGAGATCCACAAGACTTTGGTGGAAGTCTCCCTGAGCAAGGTCAGAAATTGCCAGGTCAAAATTCAATCCCAGTGTTGACACTAGGAGGGCGCAGAAGAACAGCAGAAGCACAGCCACACCTCGTGCCAGGGCAAAAGCTGCTTCGTTCCTATGTCGGAAGAAATCCCATCTATGTAAGACAAACAGCTGCCAGTAGCACAGCAAGAGTTGCAAATGGCCAATTCATTCTATATCGCATCATAGTATCGCTAGGAAAACATTGAGGCACCCACAGCTCGACATTGCGAAGCTGCGGCAACTTCGCGACTCGCTCTCCTCCTCGCTTGGGCGCAGAAATGCGGTTCACAAGTCCGGCTGGCAAACAGTGACCCCAGAAAAACGGCGTGTCTGCAAAACCAAAGCACCATCTGACAGTTCATTAATTATTTTTCTCCTCCCTCTTGCAGGTACCCAACACTGACAGACGAAACAGTTGAGCTACTGCCGCAAACGTGGGATACAGTTTGCGGCTTGCAGTTTGGCCAAATTTTGCGCAGCCAAATATATATAAATAATATATTGACATGTCCCGAGGCTTCAACAAAGTTATCCAATGCAATCTGCTGACCTCTTGAGATATCCAAATCCCGGAAGGTCACGGGCTCCTGAGCAGAGACCCTGACACCATCCACACACGCTGGGCCGTCGGAATCATAACCTCGCCGGCCGACAAGGATGGAGGTTTTGGGGTCGTTTGGCCACGAGTTGGACGCAATATCAAACGGAAATTGCAGAAACTCGATCCTATCTGAAAAAAGTCTTTCATGGTACAAGATGGTACAAGCGCTAGCTGCTAGATGCCGCTAGTATTGGCGGGCCTGACCTCACAGATCATCTCAGGTGTCTCTTTTTTCGACTAAGGTATCGACAGCTCGTCATTGCGAACATTGCGAAGCGGCAGCAACTTTGAGACTCGCTCTCCTTCAAGTTTGGCAAGAGAAATACGTCATCAGTTCGGCTGGCGGTGACCACAGAAAAACGTCCTGTCATGAGAACCAAGCATCATCTAAATTCACTCGTTTTATGGCAGTTTTGAAGGTATCCGGTATCCGATGCTGGCAAGCAAAACAGTTGAGCTACTGCTAAAAGCATGGCCTCCGGTTTGGCGGCCAAAACTCTCTCTCTTGAATCAACATGTCGTCTGATACTTTCCACCAAATGTATACAAGAGGTTTCAAATGCAAAGCTCTGCTGAATTCTTTTCGAAAGCCCCAGGAAAGTCGGCTTTGTCTCCTCAGACACCGTGGCATCCACACACGCCGAGCCATCGGACTCGGAGCCTGGCCCAGTCTCTGGTCAAGGTGGAGGTTTTCGGGGTCGTTTTCGCCTGTGCTTGTGGCCAAGGACCTTACAACAGATAGAGGTTTCTTAAGCTGGGGGATCCCCAAAACCATGGGTTTCAATATGGTCTAATTTTTCATCATTAGGAGGTACCCACTTTAGGAAACCTCCAAACAGCTAGTGGATCCTTCCCGAACAACACAGCAGGGGTGTTTCTGCATGGGGTGAAACCATCCACAGAAACCAGGGAGACACGGCATGTCACGTCTCCCCACCTGAGTCCTGAGCCTCAAAGAATTGTTGATATCGATGGGTGCGAGACATGGCTCCGGCAGCGAATGTGCACTCGACGAGCAAGATCCAAGTCTTATGCCTTTCAACACTTTACACACCATCATGCTGCATGCTATAAAAGTGTCACTAGACGAGTGGTGTGCAATTTCTGAATTGGGACTAAAGGTGTCTGAACTATTCGATGTAATTATCATCAAATCAGCATCACACCACAGTGCATCAAGTACCTATCTACATGATTCTACATGCAGTGGATTTAATTATCATCGGATCATCAATTATTATTCAAACATGGTGGATATCAACAATGCCGTATCACAGTCATATCACCCTGTGCTGGATACCCATATCACTTCCCGAAGGGTTACCTGGATCACAGCCGTATCGGCTTCATGGCCTCTACTCTTAAGTTCACCTCGTCATGGTGCTTGTGCCCAACGCCTACCCAACGTTTATAGGGTGGCTCCTGAAACAAGTCGTCTCCGGCAGATGTATCCGTCGCAACTGGATTCCCTGAGGCCCGAAAACGCTACAAAGGGTTCCAGGATGTTCCAGGCATCACAGTAGTCCACACAGCGGTTCAGGTATCAAAGACATAAAACGCCTTGCCGTCTTTAGACCGTTAAAACCAATATGTTTTTCCTGAGGTCCGTTCAGCACAGGTCTTCTTTTCACCCAGGGCTCTTCTTCAATTCGGTGGAACGATCGTGGGCCCTCTGAATGCGGGTGAAACATGGTGAAACAGGAACAGGATACATAGATAATTGATAGATGTGATCATAGCTGCTTTTGGCTTGATGTCAAACAGGCCTCATGCTCATTCTGATATAAGTGCATATAGGCCTGCAAGTCAGCGGGGCGGAATGGAATACATCAAACGCAAATCCCGCTGGCAGCACAGTGCGGAGCCCAAGAGACAAAACCAACTCAGCGTGTTGGTATGAACAACTGTTACTATAACGAGGGGAGAACATGGAGGTGTCTGGTGCTAAACCCAAGTGCAAGAACACGAGCAGAACCTCATAATTTTCTATCGCTCAAACTTCTGAACAAAAACTCCAATGCAGAACTTTTAGAGATTCAAAAAGACCGCCACTTAGAAACTGTGTACCGGTACTGTAGAGATTCCCAGCTTCTCCTTGCAGCAGTTGGAATCGCTCCAGGTTGTTGCGACTCGCTCGGGTCTCTTCGGCATCCGGCCCGTGCAGCTCCTGCAGAGGCGGTTGAAAGCTTTGCAGATCAGCCACATTGGCAGAAAACCTGAAATTGGAACACCGAACGCGGCACCAAATGCACGAAAAAGGAGCAAGTGGGAAAATGATGGATCACGTTTCTTGCAAAATAAATGAAATTGTTTTGAGCATGCTGTGTCTTTGAGTCTTTGATGGAATTCAACTAAAGGAGCCTTGACACATCTTGACACTGTTTTACCGACATGAGCCTGGGACTCCAAAGTCGACAGCTGGACTGATGTGGCCATGTCTAGAGTCTAGGCCCAAGGCCACCAAGTGGCTATCGACTGTTCCCTTCTGACCCTTGCAGAAGCCTCCATGCCACGTAGCTCGCGGAGGTAGAGCTGCTCCGCCTGGACGTGATGCGGTGCACATGGTGGGTGACCACTGGGGGACCCGGGGTGGCGGGTTCCACTGTTCCATGTCTGGGAACTCGAAACAGCTAAGTTTTGGTTATGAAACATTTGGAAACCAAGGAATCAAAGTACTGTAAAGTAAAATTAAATGTACTCCACATGCCACAAAAACTTAACCTGAAAGCTTCAAAGAACATGTCTTTCACCAAGACTCTTGCCAGGACCAACAAGATCTGCTCGTTTCAGCAGGACATCACTGTTTATTTACCCTTTACTCAACTTCCCACATCCACATCCCCTAGCAGAGCCGCCCCAAACAGCAACACCAGCCGACCGAGATTCCCCTCGCCTCTGCAAAGGAACCTTTGGCCTCCAGAAGCTCTGCCAGATTCCAGACGGAGCTGAGGGTGCTCGGATGCACGGGGCCCAGCTGACCTTCTCGCCCAGTCAGGGCCCTGCGATAAAGGCCCTCTGCCTGCAGGGTGGGTTGTGGATGACAGCAGGGTGGCTTCCTATGCCGTGGCGAGATGGGCCTTGTGCTGTGATCCGCAACTGGTGAGAGGCAATGTGTTGGTGATGCAGTGTGGCACATTGATTGTTCAAACACCAAAACCTGCATATCTGAGAATCTAATCTGCATAGGATAGGATGGTGGGAACCACGAAGCCAGGGTGAAGGCTTTTCTTGTATTGCGTGAATCTGGCACACATGATCGATGCATCAGCCAAAGCTCTATATGCAAAGCCACTTCTTGCAAAACAATGTTGATCTACCCCTTTCACAAAATGCAAGTTAAGGCCAATCTGGTACCTACAGCCGAAGCTTGGATTCCGGAGAAACAGGTTTCGTGACTTTGCGACTCTGGCACGTCCCGCTTGCTTGGCCCACGTCTTGTGGGGTCATTTCATCAAATTCTCCGGCGACAATGCTGTCGGACATTAAATTTCAAAGTAAACTTACCAAGACGAGTCCCACATGCAAAATCAAACTTCTCATAAACAGAACTTTTAAATTGCTCCGGTGAAACTTGGAAACAAGAAACTCACCAGTCCCTTGTCCTGGCCACTCGAGAACTGCCTTCCCCTCGACACTTCCGCAACCTCTGCGTGCCCCAAGCCCCAACGACCTCAGCCCGGCCTCCTCCAACTTGCCCTGCTTCTCCAAGACAAGGGCCAAGCCGCTCACAGAGACGAGCGTGCCGGGGTGTTGGGGTCCCAGTTGGGACTCGTGGCCTTCCAAGGCTCGGCGGTGCAGCCCTTCCGCCTCGCGGCTCGAGGTGGAGCACTGAGGTGATGAAACATGGGGAACTCCAGCTCAGGCCCCATGGGTCATGGAAAGGGAAGAATAAGCCAACAAAGGCCACCATTTTTGGACTATAGACTAAGTGAGAACATATGAGAACATACTATTCCAAGCGCTCGTCAAGCACTCTTTGAATTCAGAACGAGGTGCCACGAAAAACTACGATACTTGCCTCCACTTAAGATAGTCAAATAGTCAAGGCCTTCTGACTTGCTTGGCCCGTGTCTTTGGTGGTTAACCCAATAATTTCACAATAAATTCACCAACAGCAATGCTGTCCAACACTCAATTTCAAGCGGTTCCCCCTGGCAAGAAATGCTTCCCCATCAAACTCAAATCAAAATCTGTCCGTACATCAGCCTAGGCATCAATTCACATCCCAAATTGCTCCGGTGAAATTGGGAAAAGAAGACTCACCCGTCTCGTCCTGGCCACATGAGAAATGCCTTCCTCTCGGCAATGCCAGGAAGGCCACCTCTCTGCACCCCAAAGACCTCGGCCCGGCCTCCTCCAACTTGCCCTGCTTCTGCAAGAGGTTGGCCAAGTTGTTAACCGAGATGAGCGTGTCCGGGTGTTGGGCTCCCAGTTGGGACTCGCTCCCTGCAAGATCTCGGCGGTAGAGACCTTCTGCCTGGCGGCTCGAGATGGAGTGCTGAGGTGTCGAAACATGAGAAGAGCCCCAGCTCAGGCACCATGGGTCATGGAAAGGGAAGAATAAGCCAACAAAGGCCACAATTCTTGGACCATAGTGAGAAAATACTATTCCAAGCGCTCGTCAAGCACTCTTTGGATTCACGGGATGCCAAGAAGCATCAATTTACTCAATTTACTCACAGTGTTTGCTCTCACGAAACAACCCTGGGGCGACCACGGAGACTCGGATGATCGGTAATCATCTCAAACATTGTCAAACGCCCTCGAAAATAATCAACGGATTAAACCTGCTAAGGGCCTCAAAAAGCCCTGCCGAGCATGTAGGCAGGCTAGATATGGCTAGATTGTATATAACAAGAAATACTCCCTTCACAGGTTCAGCTGAACTGGTGATACGGGCACAATCAAACAGGTGCCTATGCGGCCAACTAAGATCATACATCTCACAGGAATTTGCAAACTTCAAAAGCCAATAGGGACGTTGAGCCTGTACCTGTTGGCAACCTTTTGGCAAGCTGCGTTTTGTTCAGCGTTTTGAAGACTCTTCGCAAACCACTTTAACATACCAATTCACGTTCATAGCTTCAGACTTTCACAGATTCCTCACACAAACAACTGACACACGATCATTCCCATCTAGCTGATTTTGATCCTGCTGGGGGTACGTTACACTCCTGGGGCAATCATTGCCCGCTTTCGTCATCGTTCTCAAATCAATAAACTGTATGTGGCCTCAGTCGCCCACTTGGAAATATGCTGCATGCCTTTATCGTGATCCGGAAACTCTTGCACATAGAATCAAGAGTCCGGGTTTAATCAATTAAAGAGGTGTTGGTATCGTGAAGAAGGGTCTTACAAACAGCCTTGGCTGACTGATTTTGGAAACACAAAAATCTGGGGCGTGTGTTGAACTGCGCCAAATTAGTACAGTATTGACATCACTCATCATCACTATGCTGTTGTGTTTCCCGGTGTGACGTCACAAGCCGTGCACTTCTCTTCTGCCGAACAAGCCCCAAAGATTCTTCAGTGTCTTGACATGATGAAGTCTGTTTGAAAGGAGTTTGTAATTTTTTTAGTTTTCCGCTGAGATTTCGTAGTTTTAGATTGCGGGAAAATGCAAGCGGCTGATCGGCTCCCAAGTTTGACTCACCTGTTTTGAATTGGAGGACAGATCCTTGGCACCAACCCTGATGCACATTGCATGTATGGATTTCATGCCCGAGCAATTCAACTAATGAATTTGGGCGAAACTTAGGAGATGCACAAATTGGAGACATGGAAGGGTCCACTCTTCCACTCTTGTTTACTTCAAAAGAAGCGCCTTCCCTTGGAACTTCCACGGGGAAGGTCACCTTTCTGCCCCCGACCTCGGTCTGGCCTCTTCCAATTTGCCTTGCGACTGGAGGATCACAGCGAGAACGTTCACGGAGATTAGCGTGTCGGGATGGCTCGCGCCCAGCTGCGCTTCAACACCAGCGAGCGCTTTGCGTTGCAGTTCTTCAGCCTGGCGGCTCGAGGTGGCGCCGCTGCGGCACTACAAACTAGCAACGTAAGTGTCAGGCAATTTGTGTAGTCACTGCGGTATGCAAACTACCATATACAAATCCATATATCAATATCAATCGCACAGCTTTCGTGGGTTGCCAACTTCAACCAGGAAACTAGTTAGTGGGAACAGTATGGGGGTCCCGGAGATGTCATACTTTCATTCACCATACGCCTCTATATATAGGCATCTATAGGCCTCATTTTCAAGAATTCACCGGCAAGATTTGACAGTTTTGCCATGTGTTCATTTTGCTAACTATGAAATGCGGATGGAGGTCCCAACAATGTATTACGCCCAAGAAAGCAATCCAACCAATATTGGGAAATCGAAAAGAACAAATCCAGGCCTCAGGCCTTGGCCAAACAAAAAAATGCCCTTGGTGAAACGCCCTCCAGGAAGGTCACCTCTCTCCATCCAAAGACCTCAGCCCCGCCTCAGCCAGCTTCCCCTGCTGCTCCAGGAGCACGGCAAGGTTGTTCATGGAGGTGAGCGTGTCCGGATGATTCGCGCCGAGGTGCGCTTGGTGCCCTGCAAGAGCTCGGCGGTGCAGGGCCTCCGCCTGGCGTCTCGGGATGGCACCGGTGGTGTGGGGCCACAGGCCTGGATCCGCCTGCGAGTACCATGTGGAAAGGGAAGAAAGGTGGGCAACGGCCTTGAGTTTGGACTGATGAAAAAGATGTCAAGTACAATTGTACCATGTAAATGCACACATAATTCTCAAAGCTTGAAGAATAAAACGCAAAGTTCGACGAGTTGACATTTCAACATAATTTGGATGTGCGTCATCTTCGTTCCAATCTTCCATTTGCAAACAAACTCCAACCTCAGGGTGCATCTGTTCTGCGTTTTTTTTTTGCAAAAACGCTTTGACAGACATCTCAGACTGAAACTTGCAACGCGGCATCTGTTCTTTGCAAACATCTTTTGCTAAACTTTGACATGTCCATGTTTTGGCACGTCCATACATGACGTGATTTGAGATGATTTGAGATGATTTGCGTAAAATTGACATGTTCATGCATTATCGCACTTCTATATAGATGACAAAATGTTGAGATGATCTGAAAATGTGGTGATTGTTTCCCTGCATTTTGCCCAACTTTTCCCAACACAAAATGCAGCACCATCCACCCGCCACGGTGACTGCAGCACAGCACATCAGCGGCGCCTCGCTGAACTTCCCCAGGTGCTGCAGCACCGATGCCAAGTTGCCCACCGCGGTGAGCGTCACGCGGTGCTCGGGGCCCAGCAGGCGCTCGTAGGCGTCCAGGCCTCGGCGCCGCAGCGGCTCGGCCTCGGCGAAGGCGCCGCGCGCCTCCAGCACCCGGGCGAGCCTCGGCGGTGGAGCGCCACGGGAGCCGAAGGTTCCCACGGCTCCGTGGAGGAGAAAGAGCATATTTTTTACTATTTGTGGTGTCATGGCATATTTTTGGATCCAAGTCCCTGGTGAGAAAATGAGATTCTGGGATTCGAATTGTTTTGATTTCACTTGAACAGTTGCTGTAGGCTATACTGATTGATGCTATTTGATGCTTGTTATATAAATACTGTTGCCTACTGCAATCTACAGCTTTCACTTTTGGAGCTTTGTGGGATTTCTGGATGCAAATCTGCGGTGACAAGACAATACAGTTCTTGACTCAACAAGACGTGTTTGCTAATGTGTTCGTCTCTTTAGAAGGACTGAGATCCGCACCGGCTCAGTGCCAAAAGCGCAAAAAGGTGCTCAGGGCCCAATCTTTCAGCTGTGGCATCTGCACGGCACCGCAGCCTTGGTCCATGAGGATGCCTATCACATGGCAATGCGGTGGTCGACCATGTCACCAACATGGAAGACAAATCAAGTTCAAGAGAATGGCCAACGGCACGCAAAATCGTCAAGGTGTGGGACGGCTCCCGGCTTCAGTCAGAAGCTGGCTACTGGGCTGCAATCCATGGTCCCTGCTTTGCGGGATCTTCAACCATATGTTTTTACGCGTGAGGGTGGGAGAGGCCAGGTTTTTTGAAATTGGCAGACGTTTGTCCTAAATGGAGCGGGTAATTCAAGTCAACTCATAGCATAGTCAATAGACATGGCATAGACGAATATAGCCGATAGATACTATAAAACTCGAAGTGGGCCGTACTCAAGAAATCTCAGAAGGCAATGTCGCGCGGGCACTCCTGAAAGAGTTTCAAAGTTCCACGCCTTCTCCACATCTTAAAGTGAATGGTCAGTTGGCAAGATCAAACATCAACTGATTCTGCTCCATGCCTTTACTCCCTGATACTTTCAATTGCAGGACAAGGAGCCCGAGCCAGGACAAACGGTGTTTTTTATCTTGCGGTGTACCTTTCTAGATCTGGAGTCTGGAGTGAAAAATATTGGATTGACAAGCGCGCCCGCTCTCGAAACAGAGCTTGAGCTTCGTGCTTTCTGTTTGGTATCCATCCTGCCACGACCATGATACTTTGATAACTTTGATATACTTTGACCCACAGGAAACGTTCCGTAAACTTGCCAGGGGGCGACGTGACCAGAGACCCCGGAAGGAGGAAAGGCAAGATGAGAGCAAGAGAGCAGCTGAAACAGTCCGCAGGGCTGCATCAAAAACAAATGTTGAAATCATGCTGGTTCTGGTCCAAATCGACCGAAGGGACCAGTGTGCATCTCGAACTTGATAATTCATCAAAAGCCAAAAACTTGTCAGCCCTCTGGATCATTTTTCCACTACAGGTCTTGAACTCGGCCCACCTGATTTAAGATTACCGGCCGTAACCCTGGATGGTTAGCCGACCCAAGATCCAAGTTCCAAGCCCCAAAAGCAGCCAAGTTTCGTGTCCAGCAGCACTGCGCTGGCGTGGCCCACTTCCTCCTCTCTTTCCACCCTGATCACCACGCACTGCCTCTCTGGCTGACCCGGTTCATTGAGCAGCTTTCCTGCCAGGTTCCTGGGCAGCGGACTTGAAAGCAATGTGTGAGTCATTGCGCTATCAACAACTTTCATATGAAGCACTCAGGTACTGGGTCCCGGACACGCCGGGAAGCTTGCCCTACGGTGCAGAGCAAACATGAGCCAAATGGTTCCGCATGTGTCCACACAAAATCGATTCAGCTCCAAGCAAAGCAAACAAATGCTACCCGATGCTACCAGCCTCCTTCTGCATCTCCGGCGTCTGTTGAATCGAAACGTCGTATGTGACGGCGGCGTTGGCCAATATCGGGATGCAATAGGCCACGCGCGAGGCATACTCCTCCATGGCTGGATCTAGGTCTGTTAATTTGCAAACACTGACGATGTGCGCATCCAAAAATTGAACCAAAACTGTGGGCAATGTTGCGCCTAAGAAAGGCACACTCTCCTCGTCCGCGGCCTGGCGGCCTTTCGTTTTCACGTCTCTCGCGTGCATGTTGCGGTAGTTGTTGTCGATCAGCGTTGCCACATCTGGCCAGTCATCGGGCGATCTTCTCACGGTATAAACTCCTCATCAGAATTGTTTGCAGTGGACACAAAGGTCCAAGGACATCTCTCAGTCACAGAGAAAGAAAGCACTTAAGCGCCCTGCTGTGCACAACCACAGGCGGTGAAGCAAATGCTCACGTTTTGTCAATTGTGATACAGCAGCTGCAAAATAATGGACGCGCATCCGTGACTGGCCCTGCCTCTGCCCCACCATGCATTGGCGTTTGGACCGCTGGTCACCAAAGAGGCCTTCGGATGCTCAAGGCTATGGCCATCGGCAAGGTGAGCGAGCAAAAAGACGCATGTCACATGACATCACATGACATGTTGATTGGTGACTGGGTGCAGCACGAAGACTTCAACGGCTTCCTTCTGTGGAGCAGTAATGTTGCGGAACCCCAACTGAGTCGTGTAATGAAAGAAGCAGTCCACTGCGCCACTTCCACCGGACTGAGTCAGGTCCAGGGCATCCTGCCACACCTGCCAGGAGCTGCTGCTGGGGTTGCACCGAGTCTGCTGCGTCACAACGTGGCGTGACGAAACGGGTCTAATGGCGACGGTCGCGTGCCTTGATGCCAGAGCTCTTGTGGATCCAGCACCATTCGTCGGGATGGTGCTCGTAGGCCTCGTGCTCAAAGACACCGCCTCCCTTGTAGTCCTTGAGGAAGTAGTCCCTGAGGCCGGCCTGAGGCATTGTGTGCATTTCGGGAAACTAAAGTTAATTGCTAAATGTCCATGCAGATGCCTGGATTCCAAAAAAGGTCCGATGTTTCCAGTTTCCACTGGCAATAATCTTACTGGATATACTGTTCATGGCAAAATAGGCCCTCAGTTGAATCAGTACAAGAGCTCCCGACAATCAAGACACTGGAAGACACACATCGAAAATGTCCACTTTGATTCGCACAACAGCAGCTGTCAAACGCAAAGGTCATGAACATCGGAGGTTCAATGGGCAAAAACGAAATCATTGGAATTTGTGATTCGTAAGAATGGGACAGTTCTTGAAATCTGAATACTGAATACTTGAAAAAAAGTTGGCAAGTGTTGAGCACTAGATGGAAGTCCACTCGGGGGCTCGGCTGCAGCAAAAATTCGTAAAGCGGAGATTGTTCAAAACTGTGTTTGTTCAATGCACCTCGGGCACATCAGAAGACTCACCCGCAGCCCCTCCTCTGACGTCATCCCGCTGTGCCTCGCTTGCAGAACATCAAGACTGTCAAGACTCTTCTGCTGCACTTATGTAATGCAATTCTAACAAGCACTCTTGCACTAGCAAGAAATGCGTTGGTGTTTTTGTAGGTTTGATACAGACTGCACGTTGAAAGGTTGGGTTGATGAACTATGATGAACTCATTCCGGGCTGTAGCCTTCACCACCTCAATCTCTCTGGGATCGACATCAGCCTGCTCAACAACAAAGCATCCAAACAGCTCCTTCGTTCATAGTACAAGGACTGCAAATCCTCTGGAAGTGTCCAATTTGCGATTCAAATGCTGCGCAAGAGTCAGAGGCGAGAACGCACGCCTAGACCCTAGATATCATATCTGGACACCATGGGGATGTCAAACAAAAGCAGGCAACTGTGCCCAGTGATATGAGCCTCGGTCTCCACTTTGATTGCCAGCCCTTCCCTTGATGTGGAGGGCTGGTCCATCTGCACCTCGCAAGAAAGGCATCTGCGACGCTGAGAAAACTCATTTGGTTCGCAATAAGAAGAGCAATCTCCATGTGATTGACACGTTTCCAAGTGGCAACTGAACGGCTTCAGGAATTGGTGCGTAACAAATGAACTTGTTGGAAGCAAATATAGATTTGAATATGTACATATAATGATAAATGAATAATCATTAATCAATTTGTACCTGTGTAATGTCTCTAATGTCTCAGTACATCTGACACTTTTTTGGGTGCTATACTATCTATATATATATATATATTATATTACATCCATGTCTGAGGTGGCCATGGTTTCAGGATGTAGCCTCCACCACTTCAATCCCTCCTGGATCCATGTCAGCCTGCTCAAGACAAGAACTTTCACACAGGTCTTGTTCACAACGCATCCACAGGAAATCCACTAGAAAGCGGCCCAGTTGGATGGCAGAATCCGACTTGGTATACATAGCGGTGCAATGCCGCAACAGTGAGGGACGACACGGCACCTACAGACCTAGATAATAGATATCCTATCTTTGGATACCACGAGAGCGTCAGACAAAGCAATTGAGCCTCGGTCTTCGCTT
>CAMXCT020003197.1:7500-73413 GCA_947184155.2 Cladocopium goreaui | reverse complement strand
AGTGGTGAAGTTTGGAGCACATTGTCAGGTGAGATTTCGAGGTTTTCCATGGCTACGCCAGGAGAGTCGACAATGATCAAAAATGGCAAATGTGTTAACGTCAAGAACGTGAAGAACATAGCCACTGATGATGATGAATACATTCCATTCCCAACTATGCCGTGTACTTCTGCATCAAATCAAAGTCACCGAACCAAGATATCATCAGAAGGCCTTGGAAGCAAACTTTTCAACGCAATGGTTTCACGACCTGTGGGCAGAGCTGAGATTGAGTCTAACCCAAAGGCCAAAGAGGCAATGCTCAAGGAGTGGAAAGGCCTTCGTGATCAAGAGGTATTCGACTTTACAATGGTTCGTGAATACGACGATGTTGTTGCAGAGGCCAAGAAGAACAAAAAGGAAGTACATATGGCCAGGGTCCATGGCATATGCGTGGAAAAGAATTACCAGCTGTCAGAAGACAATCCTGGACGAAAATTCAAGGAAGAGGCGTTCTGCTAGGAAATCAGGTGAAGAATCAGCATTGGGAGGCAGCATTCTTCCAAGACTTGGGAAATTCCCCTGCTTCCTTCGAAGCCTCACGATGGCAGATTTTTACGGATGTCTTCCTGGGCACTCCGTCAAGTTGGCAGATGCGATTCAGGCTTACATCCAGGCTAAGTTGAAGGGACCTTTGTGTTGGGTGGAGTTACCCACTGATGCATGGCCTCCGGAGATACAGTATTGGAAGTTCCGTCGCCCTGTCGTAAGACTCGACAAAGCCCTGTATGGACACCCTGATTCAGGCACGATGTGGGAACAACATTGTGACAAGAAAGTTCAAGAAATTGGTTTTAAGCCCATTGGAGAGGAATGGCCTTCTATGTATTTTCATGATGAGCTCAAATTGCTGTTGGTAATCTATGTAGATGACCTTAAGCTTGCTGGGCCCTCCGAAAATCTGGCCAAAGGTTGGGAAATGCTGCGCACTGTTCTGCGCATTGAACCCGAAACCGACTTGGGACTTTACTTAGGATGTGTTTTATCCCAGGGTGAGACCCAATTGCATAATGGTAAGAAAGTCAAGACCATAACTTATAACATGGAAGGATTGTTAAAGTTATCGGTGGAAAAGTATCTTGACATCATTGGTAAGGACACAAACTTGAAAAAGGTATCAACTCCAAGCCTTCCAGAGGAAACGAAAAGCAGCCCGTATCGAGCTCCTTCCGATGGAAAACGCAAAGTTGAGTGTCCCTGGTGTGCACATTCCTTCGATCCAGATATGCCTGCTCTCTCCGAGACTGGCAACTCACGTCCTGGCCAAGACAGTGAGACGCTGAGCCGTGGGAATCTAGCTCCGCATGCAGCTAGTGTGCTTATGAAGCTGCTCTATGCAGCCCGCATTGCGCGGTTTGACCTGTTGAGATCCATCAATGCATTAGCACGTAATGTGACTAAATGGACAAAGGATGATGACGCCCGTCTTCATCACCTAATGTGTTATGTTAATTCCACATTGTCCCTCAAAATGATAGGATGGGTCGGAGACAAAATTGAAGATTTATCATTAGGACTATTTGCACATGCGGATTTCGCTGGATGTGCCCAATCCTTGAGATCAACTTCAGGATCGCACTTACAAGTCCAAGGTAAGTTCACAAGATTCCCACTTGCTGGTGGAAGTAAGCGACAAGGGTGTGTTAGTCATTATACCCCCGAAGCTGAAATTGTGGCTGCAGATACTGCACTTAGGACTCTAGGAATCCCCGCATTAAGTCTGTGGAAAGTCTTAGCCAAAGTTTTTCCTCAACTCCTGTTTCATGACGATAATCAAGGTATGATTGGTGTTGTCAGATCAGGACGGAATCCAACCATGCGTCATTTGGAGCGCACACATGGTATTTCCATTGCCTCCATGCATGAACATTTTCAAAAGGATCATTTTGTATTGATCTACGAAATTACAGCCAAAATGGCAGCCGATATCCATACTAAAGGATTCAAGAATCCCATGGCATGGAAGAAAGCTTGTATGCTAATCAACTTGTTGGAACCTCAGGACTTGCAGAGCAAAGAAGTATTGGACATGTTGCAGCCAAGCACCGATGTCGATATGACTACTCGCCAAGTTTTCCAATCCAAAACTGAGGACATCCCAAACTTCCCATACACGGAAACCCCTATTTTGCCAAAAGAAGTGTATAGGAAGGGTTTGACTAGTAAAGAGAAGCTACAATACTTGCCAGGTATGGATCCCATTTTTGTCGTCAAGCAACCGGTGTTTTATCGTCCTAGGCCACCAGGCTTGATCGTGCCGCCAGACGTATTGAGATCCACATGGGTTCTTCTCAATGGTACGTGGACAAAGGTCGAACACCGTGCATCTCCACCAGAGCAGGCTATAAGATTTGATAAGTGGGTTGAACGAGCGTGTTTTCAGTACCATTCGCCTAACAAGCAGCCGTTGATCCCGGACACTGTTTCACAATCCGTTTCAACGACCTCAACCCACCGGGTGATGTCGTCAAAGCACGTGCATGCCCCGCCTGCCCACTCGAGCTCACTACGTGACTCGTGTGCGTCAAAACCACATGACCGTGTACAGCATCTGACCGATTCACCAATGCTGATGTTCTCGGTTGATGCCTTGTTTTTAGATGCACAGACATCACCGTCTCAACACCCGAAATCCATTCACCAGTGCCTTCAGCCAGCCACACGTGTGATCAATACGCTTATGCGCCTTGTTCATGGGGGGAGTGAGGGTGAAGGATGGCATTCGCACAGTGAAAAGGGGCACCCACAGTCCACTTCAACACCTGGCCTATGTCATACACATCCGGAATTGGACATTAATGATAACATTCCGTTCGTAAAATCCACCCGAAAATCCCAAGTGTTAGGTAAGAAAAATGAAGACCGTTGGCAGTGGGATGGGAAAGAGACATTGATCCGAATTCACAAAACGCCAAGAAGGCAAAACTTTGTACCACAGGATTGCGAAGACTGTCCTTGTGACCATAGGATCATATGTGATGAGAGGGAAACTGAACAAAAGTTCAAAACTAATACTCGAGTGATCAGAGACATATGGAGATTCAAGGGCGACAATCATGAATCAACAAACAAGTTGAATGAATTTTGGACTGGAAAATCGACATTCAAGGTGCTCGCCAATGCTGAAGTGATCGATGGAGGTAAGAACTGTAAAGTGAGTCAGGGAGTAATTACGCTATGCACCAATTGCAATGACGTGAAAACTATTCCCATCACTGATGTTTTTGTCCCCTATCAATATCACATTGAAGTAGGCAAACATGAGGTTGACCATCCCACAGTGTCGGTAATCCTTTGGAGAGAAAAGAAAAACAGAACTTTGGAATTTCAATTTTCCAAATCACCTTGTGACTTGATGACATCAAAGTATGCGAAGTTTTCCCTTGCAATTAATTTGATCGAAGTTCCTCAAGCAGTCCCATGCTTCGTCTTGTTATGTTCGGAAGAGAGAAACTGGTTTACGTTCTTGCAGAATAAAATGAAGGACGAAATGAAGTTTCATGTCGTGCCAATCACTGAAGATGACAACATGCTCTCTCCGTACGGAATCAGTAAAGCAAGGCGATGCCTTCGGACCAAACTTGATTCAATGTTCTTTGCAGGTCCATGTACAGGAGGTTCACCATGGAACCGAATCAACCGATGGGTGAGCGAAGCAACTACACAACTCATCGAAGCAAAGAAGCAGATCTTCTGTGCGATGTGGGAAGTGTTTGCATCAGTGCTAAGTGAACTTATCAACATGGGATCACCAGCCTTGCTTGAATTGCCTAGAGGTTGTGACTACTGGAAGGACCGTAGAATGATTGATCTTGTGGAAGGAACCGTATCTCATGAGCACAAATTTGATGGATGCATGTATGGCTTGAAATCACAGTTCCAAGAAACTCCCAAACCAATCAAGAAACCATGGAAGATTGTTACGTGGGGGGTGTCTTTTCCAAAGCTTCATAGAAGATGTGATCGCCGCCATGACCATGCAGAGTGCGCCGGTAGGGAAACTCGCATTACTCAAGTTTACACAAAGTGGATAGCCAAGATAATCATGAATGGAATTAATGATCATGTAATCAGGAATAGTCCATTTGTGAACGTCAGAGTGATGAAACGTTGGAAGCCGTTTGCATGTGATGACAAATTGAAAGCTGAAATGTCTCGTGATTCCGAGAATGTCCGCAGTCACCCAATCAAGTCGGTGGCAACATCCGTTTGTGCTACTCGAGAGCTCGACGCCATTGACCTTTCGTTCGAGCGATCGCTACTGCACTGGTGCTTTTCGAGATTGACATCAACTTCGGTTCTTTCATCGTGGCACTTTTCATTTTCGTGTCGACTGCTTTCTGAATTCGACTCCGACTGGTTGTTACGAGACCTACGGTTCGTACAACTATTTTCGCTGCTCGGACAGTTGTCACGAGACCTACGGTCCGTGCAACTTTATTCTGTACAAAGCGGGATGGCCGAAACCCATGATCTGAACTCAGTAGGACAATTTTCCGGAAGCCGAATCACCGTTGCATTACGAGTGCTGAAGGGATTGTCTGAAGGAACCATTGCAGCCAAGACTCCATCACCATTCCGAGACACCCGAGGTTCGAATTTTCGACTGATCTCAGATGAGGACACAGCCAACCAATGGATTAGGTTTGGTATGCCGCCTGCAGTTGTCTACTCAGCATACTTCGCGAACTCCAGACACACCAGTGAAGCCACTGCT
The DNA here is from genome assembly GCA_947184155.2 of Cladocopium goreaui. Taxonomy (NCBI): domain Eukaryota; class Dinophyceae; order Suessiales; family Symbiodiniaceae; genus Cladocopium; species Cladocopium goreaui. The sequence continues at coordinate 68,657 of CAMXCT020003197.1, read as the reverse complement.
CAAGCCCTGGAGGTAGCCTACAAGTTGTTGCAAAGAGCGCAGGACATCGAGAAGGGGTGTTCAGGATGGGAGTTTTTGTCAAAAGGGTCGAGATTCGTGAAGGTCTTTGCTAGCAGGTGCCCATATGATGATGCAACTGTGGGACGCTTCATGGACAAAGAGATCTATGACAGACTTGATGAGCTCTGGATCGTATTGTCCAAAGGACACTTTCCCGAACCTTTTGATGATCAAGCCACTGCAGCAGAAACTGAGGCGAAGATCCGAAGCATGAAGCAAATCTACCGAGGAACACCATCATTCAACACAGATCCGAGTGCCACATCATGGTTAGCTGTGACAAGGACCGCCGAGTACTTCAAAGTCATGGACGAGTTGACCAAGGTGAATCCGAAGTCTCCATCTGACAATGATAGCTATTTGACGGCAACGAAGAACATGATTGAAATCCAGATGAGGCACCTAGGACATGCATTGAGGTATCACAACGAGCAGAACCCATCAGAAAAGATCATCTTGCAGGATGTGATGAAGGATGTGGTTGCTTTCGAAACCAACCAACCAAAAGGAAGGAGTGCAGCCCAGAACCATTTCTTGTGTTTGTTAGCTCTCGGCACGACCCTTGAAAGACACAAGACCAGCGCTCGAGGAGATGGAAACTTGCCGAGAGTAGCAGAGCTATCCGAGATTCAATTTTCGATTCTCAAAGTCTTTGACATTCCTCAGGGGATCCTGATTGGGCATGGATACAATGTCTCAATTGCCGATGAAGGAGCCAGATATACTGAGAAGGAAAGACGTCACGCCTGCCACAGCTCTCTCAAAGATTTCACCACCGTAATGACCGAGACTCAAGCTGGTACCGCCGGAGGCATGCACAATTTCGACAACTGGGATGTTCCCCTGACCTTCAATGACGGACGACGACCATACGAAGTTGACCTATGGAACAATGAGGAACCTTCATGGGTGAATGATGACACATCAACTGGACCCAGCGCCCAGGATACATCCGCTCCTACGGAGGGATCACAACCCAAGGCATCGCAACAATCACAAAGTTCGAACATTCAACCGAAGAGGATGCCAAGATCATCAACTGGCGGAGCCTCATCTTCGTCAACCCATGCAGCTTTCCGATCTGGACCTGAAGCAACATCTCAAGGTCGTACTGAACCAGAAAGAGATGAGAATTGGATTCCAACTGAAGACTGGATGAAGAGGAAGAAACCTTCAACCGTGGAAGTGCGTCTCCATGCTGCCGAGGACTATGCACGTGAGGAACAGCGAATTGCATTCCTGCGATCCGGCAAGGATTTTGTGCTTTCCATCGTAGAGGGTCCTCATACCACTCATAAGTATGGATCCAATTTGATCTGGAAGCAGTATTTGAGAAGATTGACATTTCATGCTGCCCTGTCTTTCAACATGCTGACAGAAGGTCAACTTGATTCCCACATGATCAATGAGAATGACTACGAATGGCTGAAGCTCTATCACTACATCATCACGACCACAGAGTTTGTCAGATGCAAAGGATATCCTGTGACGGAAGTCCTAGCTATGTTGACACTGGGCATTGAAGATACGGTGGAGGGCGAGATTCGAGCCAAGCTCAAAAAGTTGGGAAACAAGATTGGACAGTTCATCATCGGGGAACCTTGGTTAGACAAATGGGATGAATTGGGAGGACAAGTGAGAAACAACAAAGCTCTCATCTTGACGGATTTGACTTACCAAACGAGATCTAGCTCAAGAGTCGTCAATGACATCGAGGCTGGGCTTGACAACATGGGGCTTTCATCCATCAAGGTGTACCAACTTCCCTATGAATCTCTGGAGAAACCCGAGGATTTCTTGAAACTGGCAACGAATGCATTGACTTTTCTGCGATCCAACGCCAACGCGTTCTCAAGTGCCACTGTTCATATTTGGATCTCTTTCGCAGCACTTTTCAGAGGACAAACTCGCATACTGATGCCAAATGCAGACTTCATCACCAAATTGGCGGAGATCATCACTGAGATCAGCCAAGCAGCACATCTTCCAATTTTCGTCAACATTCTGAGAGATGCCCGGTTTCTTGGGTCCCAATCTTCGATTGTATCCATGGCCGAGGAGCTTGCAAGAATCTTGAAGGAAAAGGGCATTATTCACTCCACCAATGAAAGGTTCTGGAAACAGATATATGCTTGTGGACGTGAGCCTTTTTATTGGAAAGAAGGTGAAGGCAAGGAAGTCATTTGGGCTATGCTTGAAAAGTCACTGATGCGACAGAAAGTCTTCTTACATTGTGCAATGGATCATGATACAGTCCATGACCTGAATGAAGAATGTGTCCATGTGAAGAACACCGGATTTGACATTGAAACCATCAAACGATGCACTGAACATCCACGAATTATTCCCAGCATCCGTGCTGGAGAGGTCACAGATGCTCAAGCTGGATCAGCAAACATCATTGGAGGAATGAAACACATGAAGGATGCGGTCCAGAGGAGAGCATGGTCAGACATCCGACGAGGAGTATTCACCCCGGAGCCCCTGACAGATGTGGATGAGCATTGGGTCGAGGTAACCGAAGATTCCGAATTGATGTGCGATGTGTGCAAAGGATTTCACAAAAATGATTCGAGATTGAATACCTGCACTGAGAACCGCACAAGATGCCTGAATTGCGCAAGCAACTGGACAAGAGCGGCAATCTACGGTACTGAAGACATTGGGATGGATGAATTTTCACAGGATGCAAGAGTAGCTGCAAGATTGCTCAACATCTACAATGAGTGCGTTGACTGGAGAGAAATGGAAGCCGAGAAGGACCTCCGTGGATTCCTGGTCACTGCGACACTTGCAATGCTTTCAGGATACAGGACGACAAGTGATGTGCTCAAGCAGGTATCACATCGAGGTGCCATCCGAATGCCTGCATACATGGTGAAAGGGAAATGCAGACGAGACCTGTTACCCCAATTCACTGTACAACGTGAGACTCGAACAGAGGATTGCGGAGGCGGAATGCACCGAATGCGATGGTTTTACAGACTGCTTTGGGATGGTGGAAACGTCGCTTATCATGACTACATGAAGACCGTGCTGACCAAGGAGGAGATCGCATCAATGCTCAATCCAACCGCAACAGCTGAGTATGTCGGCGACATTTTCGAATTCTGGCTTGGAATGCTTGACCTGGGTATTCAATTCCCTACTATGTTCGCTGGATGGGGGGCAAACCTTGACAGTTGCCTCGCAGGACTGGAAGAGTCGTTCTGGCTATTCAGCAGTTCATGTCGGCCTACCGACACCATCAACACAAAGCGAAACCGATCCAGGAAAGCATACATCCCGCCGGTCGAGAACAACATGGTGATAACGATCTTGAAAGAAGCGGGAATCTTCGACCTACTCATGCAGAAGAAGATCACCAGAATGCCGGTGCTCCCAGAAGCCAACTACGATGACCACCCTGAAATGATTGAGGTCTCATCAAGCGATGAAGAGGTGGATGAAGTTGATGAACCTGATGAGGAGACCACGACGCCTACGGCGCGGGGCCCTCGAGCAGAACAAACTTCAGGAGAAACCGATGCCGGAGCTGGTGACATCGAGATTGAGGAGGAGGAAGATGACATGGGGGGCCAACCTTCAGAAGCGAAGAAGCGCCGAACTGAGGTGCGGGACATCCGTGATCGATTTGAGAAGTTGATTTCAGACGCATCAGATGTTCAATATTGCTTCATTGTGGTGGAAGGCATGACATTGATGAATGTACCACACCAGATGATGAGAACATGAAGGACACCCTATGGCGCATGAGATTGATCATGGATCAGAAGTCCAAATCCCCATCATCATCCGAAAGATCCAAAGCTGCAACCAGAGGCAGGAAAGACAAGCTCCCAAAGAACGTCATGCCGCGAGGAAAACGTTGGGGAAGAACCAGATTCACTGAGAAAGAGGAAGTGACTAAGTGCTTCTATAGTCAGTCAGCCTTTATGTACGACATTGGTGATCGTGAAGAAGGAGGACAGTACCTAGTGAATGGTGTCGAAGTCAACCCAATTAGCCGAGGTGTGAAGAATCGTCATGAGCTTGACATGCTGATTGAGCGTGCGGCTGAGGAATCCCCGCCTGTTTTGCCGACCATTGAGGAGCTGAACGCTTGGAACCACATTGACCATGATGAATACATGAAATGGCTTACTGAGGAAAGAAAACAACATGGAAACAACTGGAACTTCAAGTACATCCAACCATTCACACATGGTCACAACATTGGTACACTTCAACTTGCTCGCATTAATGGAGAAGAATATCTTGGAATGGGCTGGTGTAAAGTGCATCGATATGGCGAGAATGAGTGGATGGGCAACAAGTGGGAAAATCCGCAATGGATAGTCGAATTGTCGAAAAGATTCAATGCAGCGCTACGCCACTCCGTGGGTTGCGTCAAAGACAATCGAAATCACCGTGGACTACCATGCGACGAGGCAGGTTGGGTCAATGTTGAGTCGATCTTGAAGTACGATGCCATTTGGAGAGACCAACATACATTGGCTGGCACGACCCATGTCAACTACCCGATACTTGTTGAGAGGTGGAACAATTTCCAGAGAGTGATCTTCACAGAGTACAAGCAAACGAAAAGAATCCGAGCTCAAGTGCTAGGACTCAAGGTCACAAAAGGTGAGTTGGAACACATCATGAACAACTTCAACGATGGATTGACCTCGAGACTTGATCGACAAACACTGAGATTGGAGATCGGCACAGCAGATCGAGAGATTTGGCTTTGGCCGGTGGCAATCCGTGCCCCTATGGCACATTCAAGAGTTCAAGGCGGTGTGCACATCGAAGACAAGAAGACTTCCTATCAGATGAACCCTGGAGTAGGATACACTCTTGGAGGAGGATTTCACTGCACCACATTTGACAACATCGCTCAAATCTTCAGAGAAGGACTACGTCCCGGAGGAGGAGGCGACCGCATCAATACGTTCTTCGTGCCATTCGCACCGTGGGACGTGCGAAGTCAGATGGTGCTGAGATTCAGGAAGATTGAACAAACTGATCTTGTCTACATCTACATCACGTACGATTCCATCGCCAAGTTCTCCCCTAGATTGTCAGCAGACGGACACATTTTGGTCCAAGAAACAATTCCATTCGAATCATTCGATGCAGTTTGGTATTACGACTGGAGGGAAAAGGACTACTACCGTCTCATGATCACAAAGGGAAGAGATCAACTTGTCCTTTCTGTGCAAGGAGCAAAGAGGGTGGCCACCATTGAACGATTTGACAAGCTCATTGGGAACATTGTGCCTGATGAATCATCACCCGATCTGGACGAACTTCGAAAACTTGTCGATATCAGGACCGGTCACTTCAGTCATACTCACAGGTTGTTCCCTGGACATCCGGATTGGAATGATGCAATATCATTGTTGGCAGTCACTCATCATCCCAGCAAGGAGGACCATCGACTATGCCCCGCATGTCTGATGGAGACCCCTTCACCATTATCGATTTGTGTGATGTGCAAAGGATTTTTGGTGAGTCATGGATGGAGGAAACGAATCAAGATCACCGTGGCTACAGTACCAAGCGCCGAATCACATCATCGAGAAGAAGATCTCAAAGACCATGTCAAGAAAGCATGGGAGGAGGTGAAGATCGATTTGACAGGTGATGGTGATGACGACGAAGCGATGCCAGATGATGATGACGTCACCATGAAGAGTCCAGAACAAGAAACTCAACCAGAAGAAGGAGATGATGATCAAGCCTCGAAGAAGGGCGACATCAATGATGAGAAGAGAGACTTCAGAGAACAAGATGAGGTCGACAAATTTCTCAATCAGGAAGGAAAACCGACCGACGAGAACGACGATGAAGAGATAGCGGTCGATGAAATCAACATTGAAGAGTACGAGGCTGGCGAAGCTCGTGATGCAGTGATTGAGTTTCCCAAGTGGATGAAGCGAATTGAGTTTGGATCAAAGGTCCTACCAATCGAGCCTTGCACAATTGGAGATGCTCAGCCGGAGCTCATCAAGATCCTGTTGCAGATTGGATTACATATCGTCAGGATCTACAGACTATTCCAACGGAACTTCTGTGGAGACATCGAGACGGCATGGAAACATTTTCAGCAGAACCAGAAATTCAGGATGGACCTGGACTCAAGAGTGCCTTACCTAGGCGAGGATGAAAATGGTGAACTCATTGAACCAACTGCACAACAGATGAAAGAGCTCTACAAAGAGATCGGCCGACCAAATCAAAAGGACGACATCGGAGAAGAGGGATTCGTCAATGCATATTATGGGGCAGTGGTACTCAAGCGACTTCTCATATATACCCTTGAATGTGGCTACACGTATGATGACTTGCAAAATATCTTCTTTGACGAGGAGATGGAGAAGCTGTCGAAACGTGACACAACAATGGATGAGATGAGAAAGACCACAGCTGCTCGCGAAGCCCTTGACCGACAAGACGTCATGGTCAGAAGAATCATTGCAGGTGCATATAGGGTGAATGCTGTTTATTTCTTCAGGAACGTCGACTTTCAAGACACAATCACACTGAACCCAGTTGACATTGTGTGTGCTCTTCGTCCACCACTTCGAAGAATATCACTTTTACACCTGATCCTTCAAAATGGCCGACAATTGCCACGACCTCTACTCCAGAAGCTATATGATGCAATCGATGACTACAATCACATCAAGCAACGGGAAGATCAACGACCAAGATGGGGCATCCACATGACTGACGCCCATATACTTGCGATTGCTGATACCCCAACTCCTGCTGATCGTGAACGTACCAACCCAGCCGCTGGCAAGTCGAAAGCAGCTCCAAAAGCAGCACCAGCATTGGGAAGAGTGTCAAAAGCGAAAGCATCATCGTCAGCAACATGGAGAACAGTTGAAACCGCACCTCCGCCAAGACAAGCTCCAGTGACCCCGCCAAAGAAGGGTGGAAAAGACCAAGGAAAAGGTGGAAAATCTTATTCACACCGTGGCGGAGACTGGAACCAACAGGGATACTATGGATGGGGTTATAGATGATTATTCGATATGACCTCTGCATAGGTCCTGATTGAACCTGGCGATGCGAGGATGCAATCATTGCTCGAGATTTACCTCTACTTCATTTCGAATGATTTCTGAGAGGACTCTGAGCCGGCTAATTTAGAACCACACATTTTTTTTGAACATCATTGCACGAGACGCTGAGTTTCTACAGCGGTCTACATCTCAACTGACGAAGGAACGGGAAGGTAAACTTCTAATTCCATAGTCAACTTTGTGTTTTTGATTTCTTTAATTCACATGCTTGAGTGAGACTCCATGCTGGCTACGCCACATCGGATGAACCTCAATGCTAGACACCGACTACGTCGTGTCTACATGCACGTGAACAGAACCTTTATTTTTTTTGGTAGAGATCGTAGCAAGCCGCCTTGTAGATTAGAAGTTCTGAACGGACTTTAGCTCTCCATAATTCAATAAATGAACAGCTGCGAGTGTAGTGGATCAATTTAAAGGACACTCCTTTGCGCGCAGCCAACAAAGTTGGCTGTGCGTGGGGGGTGCGAATAGAGTGTAGGCTACGGACCATTGTATATTATCACAATTAGACACTCTAGGATCCAGCACCAAAGGGGCACTTCAAACTGGCCTCTTTGGCTCAAGACCCACTGCAGTACTGGAGTAAAGAACAGCTATGCGGAAGCTGCTGCCCGCGTAACGTCATCACTGGAGCAATCACTTCAACACTAACTACCAGGACATAATCGGACAGGCAATCCCCGATTCGCAATTATCCATACTATTGATATTATTGATGCCATATGTGGCTGATATTTGTCGTCTCCTTGGTCTTAGCATCGACTACTGTTGGCTGGGTGATATGTTGATGGTTTACATCCTCATGGCTTATATTGGTTGTCTACCTGTTGCTTGTCGACCTGTTCATCATTGCTTAAATCACTCCCTGTTGGTTGTCGCATCTTAGGAAACCCCTCTTAGCGTTTCCTCAGAACTGATCTTTCCTCACAGGACATTAGCCGGATGGTGGTGCGGGTGGATCGAGACTTCTGCAGGTGGGGAGGGTCAAAATATCCCAAGAAAACTTGTGAGTGATGAGAGTGTGATGAGATAAGATTGTTTTTCCACGGGATACTTAAGTTCTCACATTCAAAACCCCTAGTATGTAACTTGACTTTTCTGGGTTAATCAATCATAGCCATAACCTTGTCATGATCGTGTTTAAAACTAATTCTATAAAGCCATTTCCGTCACAGTCTGATCCACTTATCAATCAGCTTTGTAAAACCTTACCAACATTTTTCTGGCAGAGCAATCATATTTACAAAATAGATTCATCTGTTTACAGAAGTCTTCGAAAGCCTAACTCACATCAGTCTTTGAGAATCACCAAGTGGAATAGTGTTACCCTCTGGTAAACTAACCTGACTATGGAAAATCACCATTTTTGATGGGAAAACTCACTATAAATGGCCATTTTCAATAGCTATGTTAAATTACCAGAGGGTAGTGTTACAGTAAATCAAACGAACCGTTCGGACACCTCGTTTTGTTCAATCCGCTGAAGGTTGAACAAAATCTACATTTGAACCCAGAAAAACTTGGGAGATCTTGGGAGTTTACGGTTGCATCCCTCCTATGGGAAGGGAATCAAAATCCAGTATAATCCAGTCAAACATTGGTTTCATGTGAATTTTTCCTTCAACCCAGCCATTGATGATCATGATCATGTTTGATTTAAACCATTAAAACCCAGCCATTGCTGTTGCACCAAAATCCCGGTGTTTGATGGTGAAACAATCTGGAAACCACCGTGCAGTGATGCACCCATGACTACAAGTTTTGTTATTGGTGTTTACACTCCATTAAGATATTAAGTACATACAGATATATCTACCACAAATCCTGGACAAACTACTGAACTAAACCATCTTAGCTACATTCCAGCAACATTGGGGCGCCACTTTGCAATGTATTATCCATAATATCTACATCAAATGGTTGCTTTCATTCCCAATGATGGTCAATTAAATCCCATGAAAAATCACCATTTTAAACCAACTATATGGGATTGACTTGATAGTTGATGTATCCACTGCAAAAAGTCCCCCAGCGTTTTGCAAAACTCGACCAACAACAAGTTACCAACGTTAGATAACTTCAAAGAAAACCAGGTCCCGGACCAGCTGAAGCCATCCAGGTGGCTGGAACACCAGGGTCTGCACGTCCTGGTCTTTGATGCCTCGGCCCCTTCGGCTGGAGCTTCCGAGGTTTCTTCGGGGGAGAGCTTCGGCTCCATGACCTGAGGGGACTGTAAATATTGGGATATTGGGGTTCTATAATAACTAAGAACATGTTGATACCCAATATACAACCAATATGTTATTATTGGGGTTATACAACGATATAATTTATTATATTATTAACAACATTATTGGCTCTATTGTTGAGCTTGTTCAATGTTGTGTTTTTGTTTAAAAGCCTTATCATCACATGCTCAAAGGTTTTAGTGAATTATAAGTCCGCATGGCTGGGATAGATTCCTACTTGGAGGATCAATATATCAACCCAGTTACTACCTGGTTCGGAACCACATTTTCTTTTAATAGTTATAGTCCATTTACCCTCTGGTTATTTAACATAGCCATGGAAAATCACCATTTTTAATAGGTAAACCATCTATAAATTGGCCATTTTCCATGGCTATGTTAAATTACCAGAGGGTAATTCATAGAAAGGGTAACCCACTTGGAAAACTTGAGAACCAGAGTTATTAACCACTCAGTGGGATGATCCTCCCAGCACTCTATGAGCCAACAACATATTACTTCGGTTTATGGGGATGGCTTTGAAGCAGCAGGGATTGGAAAATTACGACGCTATGTCGCTTGTAATGATGGTTTCTATATTAGTAGTCATGGGGGTAATGGTGATAGTTGTATTAAACCAGATATTATGTTATATATATATATATAATTATTATATATACATACATAAGGTGGTACCCCATAGTTAGCTAACTTGGTTTAGAACTATACTACATTTTATGGTGGACATTTTTTTACAGTTCCTATGGCACCATGGTTTAATTCCATCAACGAAAAGCACTGGGTGGAACAGCACCACCGACCGTAGTCTAGTATGATTTTTTGTATCTCTGGTTCGAATCCTTATCTCCCACCGACCAGGGCCATCCCAGGATGATCACTTTTTTCGTCGGAGGGTCATGATAAGTTGACAGATGTCCGAAGGATTTTGCCAACAAAAATGGTTCAAATCTTAATGGTTTTAATATGCTATACACTGGCAGGTTTTAACCATGGTATACTATACACTGTAATATCGGTATATTCATGTATATTCCATGTTTGGCGGCAAACTTCTTTGATCTCAGTCCTGGGACTAAAGATGAATGTGCATTTTCTAGGATTAACCATCACATGTTCAAAGGATTTAGTGAGTTATACGTCCGTATGACAAGGGTTTTTAGCTACTGAGAGGATCATCCCAGTTAGTAAGTGGTTAGTAACCATATAGGTCGCCAGGTAGTTTGTTCATCTATAGATGGGATAAGCCAGATATTTAGCGGACTTTTTCACTCACTCCAGGTAGTTCGTTTCACCACAGCTGGGATAAGAAATGCGCAGGAGCAGATTGGTCTCATCGGAGAGGTTCATGTACCATTGCTCCAACTGCTATCGTCTGGATCCCCGGTGGAACACATCAACTCAGACGGTCAGCCAGCTCGCAAAGTCCCAACCATCAACATGTGGGGATGGGTCAAAACCCTGGTACCTAATGAACCCCAAAATAGCTGGTAAATGGATGTTCATCCCATTAGAACTGATAATAATAGGTTTTGACCCACCCCCATGTGGAGCAAACGCAGTGATTGAATGGCATTTCGCCTATAGTGCAGATTGTGAACCAATGGTTTTTCTTGAATGATGTGGAATGGTGTCCCAAGCATTTTCCAGCGGAAATGATGAGTTGACTTTACTCACTCACGCTTGAGGTCGCGCACTGCTCGGGTACTGCGACTCAGTTTTTGGGTCGAGCACGGCCCATGTCGTTCGTGCGGGCTTAATGATGTTGAAGGGTAAGCCATAAACGGAGGCACGTACAATCTAACTGTCCCACGAAAAAGTTTACATCACACAGTTGCTAACGTCAGCCATCCTCACTTGCAGCTGTTTCTTGAAATGGCTATGGATCAATACCTATATACATACCATTTTTAGTGGGAATGAACATCCATTTGCCATCATTTACCATACCTATTAATACCATTTTTAGTGGGATGAACATCCATTTACCATCATTTACCAGCTATTTTGATGTGAACTACAGGGGTACTATAGGTTTTGACCCATCCCCAAATGAGGAATCGACCTGAGAGTCGGTGGCTATCCCGTAGCCAGGTTCAGGGGAACTACCCGCTGCATCGGCCGGGTACGTGGGGTTCACCCAGGATGACCAATGACCGGGGCGCAACGGGGTGATACCACGACACGATTTTTACCCATTTTTAATGGGTCAATCCACTATAAATGACACGATTTAATGGGAAAAACATACAAAAAGCTATGGAAAATGGCCATAGAAATAGTGGATTTTCCCATTAATAGCATGGTGATTTTCGATAGTTATGTAAACGTTTACCAGAGGGTACAATTTATATCAATTTGTGATGCGAAACGCTATCAACAAGTCAATGTGGCTTATACGCTTCTATCAACAAGGGCTTTGCTCAAGTGAGGATCTTTATACTACGCTTGGTGTGGCTACCTTTTGCTATCCACTGTTCGAGTACAATGGAATCGCGTTGCACACGGTTGCCAGTGAGTTGTATTCGGGCTGGTGACCTATTTGTTTAGTATAACATTATACAACATTATATATATATATATACATGCACATGTGGTGCTTGTTCTTTTCAGACATGGACTTTAATAAATGATCCGTGATCTGAATCTTCAGACAGGCTTCATATGCTCACTGCTGGGCGGCTAAGGCAAAGTCCTGTGGGCTACATTGAGATTGCCATTGGATGGCAGGCGGCACTGCCATGGATGATGCCACTATTGATTTCTGGGAGTTTGGTGTTGGGATGGGGGCCGTTATGTGACTCAAAGTCCAGTGAGTCCTGCTGGGAATGATGGACTCACGACTAGACATCTATAGCTGATTCTAGCCATATGTGAGAGCAGTATTTGGTATTTGGGTGAGGTAGGTACTGGGTGGCACACACAGATGATACGCTTGCAAGGTGTGTTGGAATCATAGATCACCATAGATCATTGATATAGATCATTTTAGACGCTTCTAGATAGCATGTTGAAAACTTCAGCCATTGAAATGCTATGATTTTAGACGCTTATGTCCCATCAAGTTCCATCATGAAAACTACTCATGAAGTTCCATTTGTTATATCCCAAATTAATCATCCCAAATTAATCATCCCAAATTAATTATCCAAAATTAATTATCCCAAATTAATCATCCCAAATTAATCATCCCAAATTAATTATCCAAAATTAATTATCCCAAATTAATCATCCCAAATTAATCATCCCAAATTAATTATCCAAAATTAATTATCCCAATAGTCATTATCCCAAAAAAACATCATAAATTCATATAAAATACCTTCCCAATAACATATATAAATCATACAGTATAAATACCCATAGATACATCATAAAATACCCTCCCAGTAAAATACCCATAGATACCCATAGTATCCCAAGACTAGCCCAACGCTTTCCCATAAAAATCCCAGGCCACCCACCGGCCCACCTTTTTCGGCGTCCCGTGAATTCTCAGGACGATCCCACCAGCGTCGTGGCGGGTGCAGGAGACGCGTTGGAGCCTCAAGGGACGGCGTGAACGGAAGAAGTGTGGTATGATATGAATGGTAATGGAATAATGGTGGGATAATATATATATATATATATTAATGGAATGTTAGATGTATATATATATATATATATATTATAATATTGGACTGTTGTACATATATATATATATATTAATGGAATGTTATATGTGTATATATATATATATATATTACAGTTATATTGGAATGTTATACATATATATATATATATTTAGATTAATAATGGAATATGGAATGTTATTGGAATGTTATATGGAGGTTTCCTGAAATGGGGGTACCCCAAAATAGATGGTTTCTAATGGAAAATCCATCTATAAATGGATGATTCGGAGGTACCCCCATTTGAGGAAACCCCCATATGTGTATATATATATATATATCCACTTTGGGGATTAGTGTAATCAATGGGATAATTCATGAGATCATCTATATCCACTTGGTTCACTTAGTTCACTGGAAATACTCATGATCAATGGATTGGTTTGTTCGGGAAAATCTTAACCGGAAACCAGAGTTATTTTCCCATTAAATTAATGGGGCTTAAACCAGTAAATTTTCCCAACAAAACCAATCCATTGAAAAAATGGAATATTGATCAAGAAATATTATGAACTAAGTTATAAGTTAACTTAAACTTTGGTTCCCACTTATAAATTGGTTATTGATGGAATAATCTTGACATCATGGTTACCAAAACCACTGAAAATCCGTGGGATGATCAGCCTTCAAAAAAAATGGCGCGGTATCATTTGGGTAAAATGGGATACTGCTTGGTGGTGACTGGAACATGACTGGATTACCCGGCCTGGTAAACATACATATATAGCGACATAGAAAATGGCCCAGTCGAAATAGTGGATTTTCCCATTAGCATGGTGGATCTTTCCATAGCTATGTAACAAATTACCAGAGGGTATTTTTCCCATCATATTGATATATTGGGAATTTCATCATCCCAACTGACGAACTCCATCATTTTTCAAGATGGTTAAAACCACCAACCAGTAATCATTGATAAACCATATTATTCAAGATCATTAACCATATATTAACCATATATTAACCAGTGAGCTAAAACCACCAACCAGTGGACTATTCAATGTTTACCCTCCAACGTTTAGATGTGCAAAGCCCACCATGAAAGTTTGCCGAATGGGTAGGGAACCCCCATGGCTTTTCCACATCGCGAAGGTGAACCCCAGGGTGTAAATGTAGCGGTTTTTCAAGGTAAACTTGGGTGAAGGGTAAGGTTTACACTACATTTTCTACTCATTTGTTTGAAGAAACTTGATGATTGAGTTGGGGATCAAGTATCAATTGGGGATATGTTTTTTTTTTGGATTAGCATCCTCCTGACTAGCAGAACCTGAGAGTCACCCAGCTTTCAGGATGCAAAAGTTATAGGCTTCCAAGCCCCATGGCAAGGTCTATGTTAGCTGGAGGATGATGAAGTTTTTTGGTGAAGGTTATAGCTATAGTATGTTACAGTGCAATAGATTTCAACTGTGGTGGATGTATCAACATTCAAATGTGGTTATCTTTTACCAGCCAAATAACTGATTTTACCATTATATAGACATATTGGGCAAAGCAATTGGTGAAGGGTAGTAACGGGTAGTATATTCCGTCCTTTAATTATATTTATTAGTATACTTGAATCATACTTTAATCTTTCGCCCCAAATGGATCCATTTGTGGCAAGGTTTTCAGATATTTCCAGCACATCAAAGTTACCACACATGCCCTGATTGGCATCACGGCATCATGGCTGTCATCTCGCAGCGTTTCTCGCGAAAAAAGATGGGAACCGAAGGGATGGTACGACATTTTTTTGTTTGTTTTTCCCTGGTTCAAACGTCACCTTTTTGGTGAATATACTATGATATACTATGATATACTATGATATACTATGATATACTACGATATACTATGATATACTATGATATACTATTACAGTATATACTATGATATACTGTGATATGCTATGATATACTGTGATATGCTATGATATACTATGATATACCTGGTTAATTTAATTAATTATCGCAGAAGCTGAATAATAAAGGGTATAAATGGAAAACCATATAGGAAAAACGGAAGAATAAAAGTCAAGTCTTTTCCATTCACACTGACTTTCCTGTCTTTCAGAAACATCATCAACGGGTTTGTCATTACCAAAAAGGTCATTTCTTCCAGTACCTCGCGGACGATCCTAATTTCATGCCGCATTTAGATGTTTGCTTTAACTTACTGGTGCTAAACGTAGGGAATAGATGGGTTGCTGGGGGCTGCTGGGATGATTATTGATAATTAGCCAGTGGATCATTCCCGAAAATTCCCTACTAAGCACCAGTAAGTTAAACTGGGGAATTATACTTCGAATTATCCTGAACATTCCTTTCGGGTATAGTGGGACATACTTTGATATACGCAACAAAATGCATTTCGGACTTTAACACTTTAACTGTAACGGTATTATATAATATTATATAATGGGATATAGAGTGATACACCAAAAAAGATGCAATTGGGGACTTTAGATTGACATGGTAATGGTATTAAATTCCGATGTTCGGTCGTTAAATCCATGGTGACATCCTGATGTTTGTTGCTTAAATCCATGGTGAAATCCATGGTTAAATCATGATGAAAAAATCATGTTTGGTGCTTAGATTCCAAACATTCTTGGTG
Organism: Cladocopium goreaui; assembly: GCA_947184155.2. Taxonomy (NCBI): domain Eukaryota; class Dinophyceae; order Suessiales; family Symbiodiniaceae; genus Cladocopium; species Cladocopium goreaui. Next base: position 53,006 of record CAMXCT020003197.1, on the reverse strand, counting down.
GCACCCTCTGGTAAACATACAAAAAGCTATTGAAAATGGCCCATTGAAATAGTGGATTTACCCATTAAAAATGGTGTAATTTAACATAGCTATTGAAAATTGCCATAGAAATAGTGGATTTACCCATTAATAGCATGGTGATTTTCCATAGCTATGTTAAATTACCAGAGGGTAACCAAGCTATTTTTGTTTTTGATCTTTAGATTCACAGCACCATCTTGATGGGAAGATCAGGTCCATCCTCCGCGCGGATCGGGGAGCTCTCACGGAGGAGCAGTTCCAGGCCTGGCGGAAGAGCCATGCTTTCCTGGAAAATCATCCACAAATGGTGGGGTGTTCCACATCTATGTTGGTTTACTGGAGGTTTTTTTGAAATCTCAAGTTGTTTTGGATCACATCCGAAATTTCAAAGGTGGTAAGATCATGAAAGTAGTTATCCTCCGGTGTCATCAAATGTGGCTGGAAAATCCGCGAACTAAATGGAGGTTTGTAGCTGTGAAAACTGTGAAAACCATCTTTAATGGTAGAATTTCCATCGCCACGTTTGATTACCGGAGGACATACACTGGGTATATCATTGGAGCACCAAAAAGAAGAGTGAAAGCGCGGACTACAATCGAGCTGACGGTGGCGCATTCAGCTGCAACGATTGCCTTCTGATAGTTGTTTCTACTACTACTACTACTACGACTACTACTACTACTACTACTTCTACTACCACTACTACTACTACTACTGCTACTGCTACTGCTACTGCTACTGCTACTGCTACTGCTACTGCTACTGCTACTGCTACTGCTACTGCTACTGCTACTGCTACTCCTCCTCCTCCTACTCCTACTCCTACTCCTACTCCTACTCCTACTCCTACTCCTACTCCTACTCCTACTCCTCCTTCTCCTTCTCCTTCTCCTTCTCCTTCTCCTTCTCCTTCTCCTTCTCCTTCTCCTACTACTTCTACTACTACTACTACCCACTACTACTACTACTACTGCTACTGCTACTGCTACTGCTACTACTACTACTATTACTACTACTACTACTACTACTACTATAACTACTACTATAACTACTACTACTACTATTACTACTACTACTACTACTCCTACTCCTACTCCTACTCCTACTCCTACTGCTACTCCTACTGCTACTCCTACTGCTACTCCTACTGCTACTACTGCTACTCCTCCTGCTACTCCTCCTGCTACTCCTACTGCTACTCCTACTGCTACTCCTACTGCTACTCCTACTGCTACTCACACTGCTACTCACCACTACTCACCACTACTCACCACTACTCACCACTACTCACCACTACTCACCACTACTCACCACTACTCACCACTACTCACCACTACTCACCACAACTCACCACAACTCACCACAACTCACCACAACTCACCACAACTCACCACAACTCACCACAACTCACCACAACTCACCACAACTCACCACAACTCACCACAACTCACCACAACTCACCACCACTCACCACCACTCACCACCACTCACCACCACTCACCACCACTCACCACCACTCACTACCACGACCACTCACTACTGTACCACTCGCTACCACGACCACTCACTACTGTACCACTCGCTACCACTCACTACCACTCACTACCACTCACTACCACTCACTACCACTCACTACCACTCACTACCACTCACTACCGCTCACTACCACTCACTACCACTCACTACCACTCACTACCGCTCACTACCACTCACTACCACTCACCACCACTCACCACCACTCACTACCACTCACTACCACTCACTACCACTCACTACTACTCACTACTACTCACTACTACTCACTACTACTCACTACTACTCACTACTACTCACTACTACTCACTACTACTCACTACTACTCACTACTCACTGCTCACTACTCACTACTACTACTACTGCTACTACTACTACTGCTACTGCTACTACTACTACTACTACTTCTGCTTCTACTTCTACTTCTACTTCTGCTTCTACTTCTACTTCTACTTCTACTACTACTACTACTACCACCACCACCACTACTACCACCACCACTACTACTACTGCTACTGCTACTACTACCACCACCACTACTACCACCACCACTACTGCTACTGCTACTACTACCACCACCGCCACCACCACCACCACCACCACCAGCGCCAGCATCAGCACCAACACCAGCACCAGAGCTACAACTACAATTACAACTACACTACATTACACTAGGTTACACTGGTTACACTGAAGTACACTACAACTACAACTACAACTACAACTACACTACGCTACACTTACACTACACTACAGCTACAACTACACTACTTTACACTACACTACACTAGACAACACTACACTATACCACGCTACAGTACACAACACTACGGTAGACAACACTACGTACACCATGCTACAGTACGCTAACTACACCACACCACAACTACAACTGCAACTACACTACAGTAATTACACTACATTACAGCTACAACTCCACTACGCTACACTACAACTACAATTGCACTACACCACGCTACATCCAGCAGCTGTGGTGAGGTGACCACTGCAACGCCACCGCCTTGTGCGGTACTACTGGTAAATGATCATAGATTAAGGTGTCTTAGCATATATATATAGATACATGATGATACATGATAAGTCATCATACTGCAGGTTTAACCACAAAGAACCAGTAAGAACCATAGATAATAATAGATAACCATAGCTTCAGTCAGTGGCATGATGTCATAATCATGAAACATATTGAAGCCGTGTTGACCATCTGGTAAACTAACTGTTCGCTATGAAAAAATACCATCTTGTCTTTAATAGGTAAACCAACTATAAATGGGCCATAACCCCTTTGTAACCGATAAAGTTGGGGTATAAAGTGTTGGGGTATATGACAAATTCTTTAGAGGGTACACCCCATGAGTTTCAACCAGTTGATGGAGATGACGGCTGCGAGGTCTTGTGGCAGCGTGTCATTCGCCGCTTGCACGTGCTGAAGCTGGCGCCCGTGGATTGGCGCGGGGCCCCGGGTCGGCGATGCCGCTGAAATCCTGAGCTGAACGACTGGTTGGGAAGTAACATTTATCTGTTCAGGTACATAGTTGACATGATGCCATTCTTATGTTAAATAATCTTATGATGTTGTTCATATAATTATATATTTACAACCTTTAATTATGTACATGTGTATATATATATACATACATACATATATCCATATATATAGAATCCACAACAGTCATACAGTCTGACTGATATTTTGGAGCTGTAGAATTTACCCATGCCCTTGATTGCTTCGAAAACATTGCAGTTTCAATTGGTGGGTAACCTTGCTTTGGCGACTTGCTGTAAAAAAAACAGGACCTTACTGTGACCTCTGGAATCATGGTTAGTAAGGGGAATGATTCCCAAATGGCCCAACATGTCAGGTTAAGGATGGTTGAGGAAATATTAGAAGTCTCACTAACCAAATTACAATCTGGGTAAATTGTATTCCTTTGTCCCGTGTCATTTGTGGCTGGCTGGAAAATCAGCCATCTATAGACGGTTTTCCCAGCTACAAACTTCCATTTAGTTCGGCTGTTTTTTCATGATCTCAAAATAGGGCACTCCTACATTCCCTGGTTAATCATCATTTTCCTCTCAAAATGGCCATTTGTGGTATATCCCATTTTCAGACATTCCATATATATATATATTATGACATATATATATATATATAGTTGATTATATATCCAACTATCCCATGAAATACCCCATTATATCCCCAATCCCCATGTTGACAAAACATCTATGGCGAGGTTCTACAAATACGATGCGGACAAGGACGGCTTTTGGTCCAAGGCCGAATTCTGCGTCTGGCTCCCCGGAGACGAGCCCGGGGGACGGAGACATAAAAGTATCATTAAAAAAGGAAGGGGTACCCTCTGGTTATTGGACATGGCCATGGAAAATTTCATATTTATAGAGCATTTATGATTATTGATTTAATTACCATCAAAAATGAAGGTACACTCTGGTTATTTGACATGCCTGACATGGCTGTTGCATACTTGCATATGTAAAATTAGATGCTATTACATTATTTGTGATTATTGACCTATCAAACACGGTGATTTTTCATTACGTTAAAGAACCAGAGGGTATACCAACCTAAAGAATCTTACAGATACTTGTAGGTATTTTAAGGTCATGTCCACAAATTGTGCAATTGGCCCTTTCTCATACACTAATTGTTTGTAGGTGCATCCTCAGTCGCCATTCCGTAGTGCCCATGTGTTCGTCACCATGAGAATAACTCCCTGATATCCAGGGGGGGGCCGATGAGCCAGGAAGTCTTTGCAGAAAAAAGTCTCTTCCACACGAGGAACCTAAAGAGCCCAGTTTCCCTGAGATTTGTCGTTAGATGTCCCATAAGACCGTGCAAGATGACTTGTTCAGCGGTATCCAACAGATGAGCAATACCAAAAATAGATCAACAGAGCAAACTGGTTCAGAAAAGGTCGTGGTAATCAATATTCCTGACAAGCGCTGTATTTAGATATTGTAATCCCTTCCCCCAAACGGCTGACTCCCCCATACGGCCCCATCAATTTGATGTACTCTCCGATGTCATCAAACGTGGCACGCTGGAATATCCCCCATTTAGTTCGAATTATTTTCCCAGCTACAAACCTCCATGTAGTTTGGGGATTTCCCAGCTAGCCACCTTTGATGACACTGGAGGGTACTTCTGACCCCGCGAATGCTGCCGACCGAAACAAGATGTTAATTTGTGTTCGAGCCGGTGATGAAGGTGGCATGATGAAATGCATGTTTCATGTCGAAGCCCGGCATGCGATTCGCACAGCCCTTGCAGCTAACGACAAGATGGACTTCCTTGAGAAGCTGCAGTCTGCACTCTCGCTCCCAGATCAATTGAGCACTGATGGCGAATCAATGGTGGAGGCTGAGGCAGAAGTGTAGAGTATGAAAACACTGCGACCCCTCACACCAAGTCTGATTCTTGCTTCTGCAATAACGACATCTTGTCCAAAGTCTGCACTTGCAAAGATGTATATAAATGTATATATACATTTTATATTTAACTATATATATATACATGTATGTAGATATTGCAAGTATATATACAGATATGTGTATAGTGATAGTATGTGATAGTGCGCAATTATTTCATTATAGTAACCCCCAAAAAGATGGGTTTTACTCTAATTTCCATTTGTTTGGGAGGGTGCTATACATTCACATAAGTTTGTCTGAAGATACCAAAAACAACACGTGGTTTATCATCAATTTTCCCAGTTCATAAATAGCAATTTCGGCTTACCATCATCCATTTTTAGATACTCTCATCCTTTTTGTTGGATATTGCTGGTTCAATGATAGATGGGAATGGGTCAAAATTTAAGACCCAGGGAACCACAGACTTTAGTCTATGTTTGTAGTATTATATATATGTAACATTATATAACCATCTAAGGATTGGCGTATTCAATGTTGACTCATACCCAAGTATACCATTGTATCCCATAAAATGTTCCCAACACAATATTCCCAACAGTTGACTGGTTCACTTCAGACCTGCACCCCCAAGGCAGCCCTGGGCAGTATGCCCTTGGGAATGCTCCAGCCTCAGTCGCGGAGCCGTGGTGAATCACATCATACATACATACATATATACTTATATGTATATATATCCAATTATGTTTTATTATCTTATATTATCGAAGGAAGTTTAGAAGTCAAACTTCCGAAGTTTAGAAGTCAAACTTCCGACAATATGGACATATGAAAAGCAGAGATGGGAAGAGTCAGAGAAGAGAAGAGAAGAAAGAAGATCAGAGAAGAGAAAGAGTCAAGTCAGAAGACAGAAGATGCGGGTGCGCGAAAAGGTGGATGCGCGAAAAGGTAGGAAAGTCCCGAAGCACTGTGTTTTTTCCAATGATTTGTGGCTCCGGGGAGTCGAAAAGTAGGCTCGCTAAAGCGGCGTGCACTTCGACATCGCAACTTCCAAAATGCACTTCTAAACTTCCTTCGAAATGTGCTTCGCGCCACAGCGGCGTGCACTTTTTCGACATCGCAACTTCCAAAAGTGGTCCGAGCCCCTGGTGTTTTTAACATTTTGACTTGGAAACGTGCTTCGCGCCACAACTGCGTGCACTTTTTCGACATCTCAACTTCCAAAAGTTCTCCGAACGTGAGGTGTTTTTAGCGTTTTCACTTGCAAATGTGCTTCGCGCCACAACTGCGTGGATTTTTTCATCTCTCATCTGGCCAGCTGGCTCCGCACCCGCCGCTTTAGCGAGCATACTTTTCGACCCTCTGGACAAATCATTGGAAAAACACAGTGTTTCGCGACTTTCCTACCTTTTCGGGCACCTGGGTCTTCTTTCTTCTGAGACTTTCTCTTCTCTGATCTTCTCTCTTCTGCTCTTCTCTTCTCTATTATTCTTCTGCTCCACCTCTGCTTTTCATCTGTCCATATTGTCGGAAGTTTGACTTCTAACCTTCCTTCGATTTTTTTTTAATGATATTCAAATAATATGTTTAATTCAACTATATTGATTCTATCATTTACTAATTTATTTCATATTTAATTATTTTATATTATATTAGTTGTTATTTTTAAACTTAACATAAATTGTATTAGATTGTTTTTTATTTTCTAAAATTGAATTATATTATTTTATATGTTTTTTAATGATATTTTTTTTAAAAAAATATATATTATTTTTATATAGAGCGATTGATATGGAGATATGTATGTATCTACATATACAACTGATAGATTTGTCACATATTTTCCATATCACACATTTAATATCGATTTGCACATACAGCAAGTATGGGTGACATAATGATATTTTTGGTATACATGTCTACCTGTAGACCAATGCTTGTTCCATAATATCAGAATCAGATATAAGGTTTTGAACATGATCGGGTTCCAGTTGAATTGATTTTGCTTAAGGGTACCACCCTCTTGGAGTGGTTTGTCGTGAATCTCGTTTGTGTTTGCCCGAATTAGAATAGGAAAACTTGGGGAAACTAAAGAATACATACCTTTCCCCATCACCAAGAATGCAATCGTTTTTGGGTAAATCCCAACCCACCATTTTTGGACAAACCTCTGTGTTTGAGGTCTAACTCTTCCGTTTAGATGTGTTCAAACTCAGGGATGCCACAGTTTTGACTAGGTCAGTAAACGCATTAAAAATCATTTAACCACAGTGTTCGACTGGTATGTCCCTCAAGTTGCTGGTTGTCTATACCCCTTCTTGCTAGCTTAGAACCTAACTCAACTGGTATGTTGTCCACACGTTGTATACATATTTACGCAGCCATTGTTGTTACATGTAGCTGAAACATGTTTAAACCTCTTGAAACCCCATGTTAATATGTTTGGCCCATGACTTATGGTTGCTCCCCAATATCCCAGATACCATGGTAATTTGGTGCAAATATCTTCAAGGGCGCAAATTGTTTATGGTAGTATATAGCATTCCATGGTAAATATATTCCATAATTTATCCATAGTATTCCATGATATTCCACAGTATTTCCATGTCATTCCATAGCTAGTGAGCCTTACCAGCCAAAAAACCGTAGAAGGGCTCAGTGAATAGATGTTCATATAGAGCTTACACACCAACAAACATCGGGACCAGCGACAGGTCTGTGCTGGAGATTGAATACGTCTTTCACTGGACGGATCGCAGCAGGTGGGTCCTTGGGTCCTGGTTTCTGGTGAAGGCTGTGGGGTGATACATGGTGATACATGTTTTCTGTTTATTTCAAGGATGCTCAGGGGTGAACACTTCCACTTTGACTTCCTGATTTTTGTTGGGGTGAAGAGGTTGTCTTTCGTTGGTGATTTTTTGTAGTTGGTTGCCTGGGTAGTGAGTTTTTAGAGGGTGTCAGACTCCCATGCCTGCTGGCCTGTGCTTCTTTAGATATTTTAGATGTGCCATGTTGGTAGCTTATCGTGCGTTCCATTGTTTGGTCTAAAAAACGGGGTGTCCAAGTCAGCCACGGAGCTATGAGGGAGATTTTTATTGATGTATATACGTAGAATATTTACATATGTATATATATATATATACGTGTGTGATTATATATGTTTATATTATATATGTATACAGATATGTACAGGTACGTGTATATGTATGTATACATGTATATTATGTAGATCAAATGTACATTGTTAAAATCATTTTAGCTTGAGAAAGGATACCGTATTAGAAGCCATGAGCTTTTCATGCTGTTCGATCAATTCGAAACTGCAATCCTGCCCTCACAACTGATGGCCAAACCCATAGAGGGTGTACCCTCTGGTAATCCAACATGGCGGAAATCCCCTCTGAATGGATGTAATGGGAAGATCCCTCGCCATTGCCATGTTTCATGACTGGAGAGTAAAGCTGTTTGAAGCTCTGCTCGGACACCAAAACAAAGTAACTGAGTAACAAGTTTTCCATTTCTTCAAGTTCAATAATTTCATGACCCATGAAATTACGTTTCATGTCTTCACTGCTTGATTCACGTCGAGTAGTTGCTGTAAGTAGTTCTGTCCCTCTGCTTGATTCACGTCGAATGATTAAGTAGTTCTCGGTTCTCAACATGGCCAAGCCCCAGTCAGTAATCCCAAAGTTGGTTGAAGTGAGTGACAGTTTACAAGAAACTCCGAGATATGGATGGTAAACCCATGGTTTCCTTCAGTTTTCCCTTAAAGCATCCAATTGATTGGATTTGTGTCTTCTCGTATCCCATTTAGGTCATCGATGTATACATAGATCTAATAGATGTATAACTCCAAGATGTATAACTCCCAGATGTATAACTCCCAGATATTCTCTGAAATTCGTCATCTGACTAGGGACAATCACCCAGAACCATACCATCACCAATGTCTCAGAGTGCCTATACCCAGCCAAGCTGACCCAACCCTTCGCCCCGCAGCTGTTTCCCTGTGCTCAACCGCCATCCCGCTTCTCCCGCTGATCCTGCACCGGCCGGCACCACAGTGCACAGAGTGGTTGGCCAGTGGATGATTTTCACATGTTTGTTCACCACAAAAAAAGGCTTTAAGGTCATGTGGTTGGAGGATATTCCCTGAAATATAGCCCTTAGATCGCCTTGTATGGTTGAGAAGCCTCCAATTTGGGATGGTAGCTATTTCTCGGAGAAGTCCTGGCTTCTGATTGTTAAATGCCGATGAAAAACATTAAAATTATATTAACATATTATATTAAAATGATACCAGTAGTACCCACACGAGGCGGGGAAGTTGCCTTAGGGTTATACTATAAGACCTTTCTCATATATAGAACTTGCATGCGCCTTGCGCCAGCCAGGCCCGTGCGTGCGGCCTTTGTGCGAAGCTGTTGCGGTGTTGTTGTCCAGGAACATGGCCTGCGCACGACCCCTGTAATGCAACGCCAAGCGAACACTTTATCCACACTCCACACTGCACTCTTCACACCCCGCACTTCACACTTCACACTTGCACTTCACACTCCACACTTCATCTCATCTCAAATCATGTGAGCTCTTCTCACCTCAGATTCTCACCTCAACTCAGCTCTTCTCATCTCATCCCATCTCTCCTCACATGTCATCTAAGTAAGTCATTCTCAACTGTTTTCATCTCATCCGAGCAGCACTGATCAACCTTTCTCATCTCCACGAAGTTCGTCTCAACTCATCTCAGCTGTTCTGCACGTCAGAAAGCTCGTACTGTCAGAGAGAAGTCTGTTGCAAAAAAAGAACCATTGGGCGCAGAAAGCTTTTGCACACAGAAGCTTGAAACACAGATGCATTTACACAGAAAAGCCTTTACAAAATACTTTGTTCTACAAAGCTTGCACCCAGTACTACCATACACTACAAAGCTTGCACAAAGTACTTCCCAGTACTACTTTGTACTACAAAGCTTGCACAACCTACTTCCCAGTACTACTTTGTACGACATTTTGCACACAGTACTTCCCAGTGCTACTTTGTACCCTTCATCCCCGCCTGCACCCACTTTACACGGAAAAACGTAAAGTTTCGTGCTCTGGCTTCCTCCCCAAAACAACCCCGTGCAACATTCATGCAGCCATTGCAATGCGTTTTGCAGCACCTCGTGCCCATCCATGCAGCCATTACAATGCGATTTGCATCCGCGTGTTGCAGAACACCAAGGGAGAACCGATTATGCCCGAAACGATCCAAACCGCACCCGCCGCACTCACGAGGTACCTTTCATCGCCGGCTGCATCCACTTTACACGGAAAAACGCAAGGTTTCGTGCGCCGGCTTCCTCCCGAAAACAAACCCCATGCAACAGTCATGCAGCCATTACATTGCGTTTTGCAACAACACGTGTTCTAACCCGCATGTCTCGACACACATGGCAACAAAACCTGACAAGACTCTCGCACCACCCGACATGACAAATGTATTGTTATGTGATGTAAAGTTTCACACCGCCCTTCATGAATGTATTTTTATGTGATGTACAGTCTCGCACCACCCTTCATGCATGTATTGTTATGTCATGTAAAGTCTCTCACAACCCTTCATTTAAGCAAAATCATCCGTAACTCGGAAGATTGCTTCCCAACTTCCTTTGATTAAATGCGTTGAATAGGTGAATAGGCCTTAAATGCATTGAATAGGCCTTAGCATGCCCAGCAATGCGGTTAGAACAATAACAAACTACCCATTTGGGAATGGTAAACATACCACCTGTAGAAATGGTGATGACTGGGGGATGGTTTATTATTGTTTTAACATGTTTTAACCACATTAGATAAATCACATAACCACTAAATCATACCCGTTAGAGAACCATCAAACCCATTTCTGGAGACCATCAAGTCCATCAAGGCCATGGGAAAGCGTGCCGCAGCCACAGGTCTTCCGGCGTTGAGTAGGGGTTAGATCGGTCGGGTCATAGGTCTTTCCGATCTGGGGGGACCACTAGATGATGCTTAGGATTATCATTGGTATCATCTTCACATTTGATCATTTTCGGCGTGATTTGGGTCAAGATTTCCGGACCACCCACCAGCCGGACCAGGAAGGTAATCATCCAACTTTCTTTCGGCGGGACACCATTTTGACCCATAACCAATTGTGAAATTGATCGGAAAAGATGCCTGATGTTGGGATTTGTTGATTAATTGCGGTGCAAAATCGGGATCTTTGGGTTATTTGCATCAATATGGTAAGAACAACAGCGTGATCAACTGGTTCACATTTGCTGACCATGGCCATAACCAGAGATCCTTCATTTGCAAAGCAGGCATTTTAAAGAGTTGCCGTGAGTTAACTATGTCCTTAATGTTCAGGATATATCCGGGAATTGTTCAATATTTCTTTGGGACTAGAATTGATGACTAGCACTGCAATTAACGTTTAGGGGAATTATATATTTTACATGACATGCTGTTTCAAACCAACGACATTTTGAATGCCTTAATTTGAACACTGCAAAATTGGACTATTAGTCAAGATGACTAAGAGAGAGCATTTCTTGATATTGTTTGTTCATTTTGACATTCGCGGATGACATGCACCCTTAAGTTGGGCACCCCAGTAGAAATACCCACATTTGCCTGATACAATCCCCAGTGACGTTCCCAAAAGTATGAGCCAGCAGCTGGTGATGAATTATAATAATGCCCCAAAAAACTCAAACATTGTATTCACTTGACCATACTTTACCACTATTTTAGTTGGAATTGTTTTTTCTATCGTTTTGGGGGTTGCATACACATAAGTTTGTTTGAAAATAGAGTACTCCAAAATTCCATGCTTTGCCCGTGATTGGGGTACCCTCCATTTTCAGATACAATCTTCCATATAGTTGGTTATATATCCCATGCTGTCCCCACTATATCACCACTATTGTCCCATAGTGTTCCCATTTATAATACCATCTGGTGATTTAACATAGCCATGTGGGTATCACATGGTATCACCATTTTTAAGTTCGGTAAACCTCTATTTCTATGGGCCATCCTATACCATGGCTATGTTAGTCATAGCCAGAGGGTCATTTTGGAAATGTCGATCCCATAATTTCCACTTGCGCTGGTGCCGCAGTTGTCCCGCAACTTGGCCTTAGGAGCACCTGATCTCACCTTGATCCCATCCTGAATGATATTCCCAGGGAAGGTCCCATGAAAATTGAAAACAGGGCATTTTTGGATGATTTCCCAGTCCATCTGTATCTCTCATTTTAGTTCTGCGATTCGAGCGCCCGAAAAGAAAGCCACCAGGAACGATCCAGGCCTGGAAACGCTTTCGCTTGGGGCTCCAGATGGTGACAGTCGTGTCGTGGGAGCTTGGGCTTACCCACATGGAGTCCGAAAAAAATACCACGAAGATATGGAGGGTTCCCAGGATGAAGATACCCCCAAATCATCCAAGTCATTAGACCATATTATTCAATACACTGAAACACATCCATTAGTTGGTCCATTAGCTATTTTTGGGTTCACTAGGGTGCCAGGGTTTTGACATGTTTTGACTCATAGCCATATGGATAGCCTCAAACGTAAACTCACATACAGCAAACTGGAAATTCACCATTGTGAGAAGAGGATCAAGAAGTAAACCGACTGTAAATTGCAATTTTCAAAAAATGCGGTGGATGGTTGCGAACTCCTGCACCACGATGGCAGAATTGGCTGAATACCTAGAAACAATGGGATGAACATCCAGTATGATGTGTTTTGGAAGATGATCTTGGCATTTGACATGGGATTTTGTTTTGGGTCCATTAAACTCTCGAGAGTTATTCATGTCTTGGGCAAGGTTTATGAAATTGGTCAATACAAAGAAAACATCAGATGAACTAAGTTCTAGTATGTACTAGTAGTAGATACTATATCTGGTTGGTGGTTTGGAACATGTTGTTATTTTTCCATATATCGGGAATGTCAACCAAATATGATACTATTAGTAAACCATCTTCGTCACTCATATTTTGACCCACACATGAATAAGACTGACATCTGTTCCAATATGGTATCTTGTTGGGTAGGGAGTTGGACCGTGCCATGCGCGCAAAATAAGATAGACCTGTAGGAATCCCATCATCCGAACATTGAATACCTCAATTTGGGCTCCCAAAACAAACAGATCCAATACTCAACCAGAGTTTCTTGGGGTTTATTTATATCCTGGCTGTTGGTTTGGAACATGTTTTTCCATACATTGGAAATTTCATTATCCCAACTGACGAGCATATTTTTCAGAGGGGTAGGTATACCACCAACCAGTAATAATATTATATAATCATCTATGATATTTGATATTTATCCCATGGGATGAGTATTGGAAAAAAATGGGATTATTTTCATGAAATAGTCATATGAAAAACCAATATTGCACCAATATGTTGGGATTATACACTAACATAGCTATTGAAAATGGCCATTTATAGTGGATTTACCCATTAAAAATGGTGATTTATCATATTAGAAATATTTTGGGAGTATACACCAATATTGCTTCATCGGCTGCCTTGGGGTGTGGCTTGGTGCTCCTGCCCAAAGGTGCACCAAGTTCAGCTTCAAGGGCCCATCTTATGGCTGTCACCAGAAAGCCAGCAGTGAACCGAGTTGATGTACTCAACCTAACATAACCTAACTAGCTAACATAAATCCACCATGAATCAACTGATTTTCGCAAAGAATAACTCCCAATTTGTTAGTGATTTTTAATCCCCCATCAACTCATCAGACTGGGGTAAACCAGCCCTTTTCTAATTTGTCTCAAGAAATCCCATCGAGTGTCAATCCTGGAGAGTGGTCCTTAGGTGGTGCCGGTACCAAGAGCAAAGTCAACACCATCGTTTCGGTGGGGCCCCTCCAGGGGCTCGGATCGCCGGGGCTGAAGAAGCTGAGTACCCGGTGGGCCAGGTGGAATAGCTATGGCTGGCAACGTTGGATAAAAAGGTGTTGAACCATGAACTAGAATGAACTACGACCCAGTTATGGAATACCTATAACAAAATGAAATGGGATAAATAAAAATAGGTGTTTAACCATGAACTAAATGAAGGGTCCCGGGTTATTTAAATCCCCATGCACGCCTCATATAGTCCCCAGTGACGTAATTCACTAGATCCCCCATGCAATCCCTATATGGGGAGCGGCTCATGGAACATTCCCAAGGGTACACCCCATCATTCCATGAAATCATCATTTTATTCCCTTCTTGTCACTTATGTGACACTTATGAGCTATGTTCTTTGAATCACCACTGGCGCGATTTGTTGCTTCAGGTCCTGAAGGACAGCACTCTGGAATGCCAGGCGGGTCCTCGTAGTTCGCCGAGTTCATAACTACCAATGTGGGGCCACCGTTCGATATGCTAAGTTGGTTTATAACTACGAAGACTAGGGATAATGGTGGATATAACTTATATAACTCTACTGTACTATACTTAGATGGGGTTATAAACCAACAAACAGAACTAGAGGGCCCCACTCTGAAGGGTTTTGTCCAACAGTTCGATGTGGAAGGGCCAGGGGAAAACCCAGAAAAGCCGTTCGGAACATGATCTACAAATGCTGGTTTCCCACCTAGGTGGTGCCCGCCCGAGTTATGTTTGTCGGCATATAACCACCATTCACTATAGATATATGTATTTTAAACCCCAGTAAAATTGGAGTTATAAGACAGCTAGCTATTGGACACCACCTTGTAGTAGAACTACGATCTATGGTAATTGTGACATAGTGGGGTGAAACTAAACCAACAAACATAACTGGACCACGTTGTATGGAGGTGACCTAATCATCATTTACATGTTTTTCCTTGTAATCATGAAGATATGGATAGATATGGGGATGTCTCAGAGGTCTTTTTCCAATCTGGCGATCAAAAGCCACTAATTTATTAATTTCACATATGGGGGATGAAGATCCAGATTTCCCGCAGCTCAATTTCGGGAAAATCAGGGGATTCCCAGGGTTTTGAATCAGATCGTACCCAGAAAAAATCCCTGAGCCGTGCGAGTGAAACATACCGTTCTTGGGCTATTCGAGTTTGATCCATATCATGCCCTCAATATAATTATCCAATATATCTATATATATTTCATGTTCATACTGTGGCTGTGGCGGGTAGGAATCATTTGAGGCAAAGCTTTGTTGATGATCCTCAATGTGAGCCCGGGACGGTTCCAAACAATGGTTTTGGATGGAACAGGCCCTCCAATATCTCCCATAGAAGCCTGGGTAAACCATAGTCAACCTTGGTTTGGCAGGTTCTATACATATACACCGATATACCGTAAACACAATAGATATAGTCATCCTCAAGTAGAATATGCTATGTTCAAGCACATCATCACTTTTTTTCGGGACTATTTTTGGCAAGTCCATATTCTTTCATATGTTATCTACTTCAGGATGATTATATATGTAAGTTCCTGGTTGGTGGTTTGGAACATGTTTTATTTTTCCACAATATATGGGATGTCATCCGAAACCCATTGACTTTCACTCCATCATTTTTCAAGATGCGAAATTTGCACCACCAACCAGAGTTCACTTGTGTGTTCCCTCTACCCTCTGGTAAACATACAAAAAACTATGGAAAATCACCATTTTTGTAATGGAAAAATACACTATAAATGGCAATTTTCAATAGCTATTTTGACATAACCAGGCCGGGTACATCCTCTGTAATCAACATCCTCTATTGCAATCAAAGCCATGAAACACCACCGGTTTTTGTTGGACCAGGTCTTTGGTACAAAAAGGAACTTTGTCGGGAGTCTCTCAACCCAACAGGTCGAAAAAAGATTGTATTATAGATGTATATCTGGAATGAATGTTAGCAAGTGAATTAATATAGTAGGTATATTATTATGGTTTAAAAGCTATATAGATATTTCTCAGTGTTAACTATACCGACCTCGCTGCGACCAGGAATGATGATTAGTAAGGGAATTATCCCCAAAGAAGCCTTATTTCAGGTTAGTGAATTGTTATAATTTACCCAGATATATTCTATAATATTATGGAATATATATATATATTATATTATATTCTTTAATATCCATGCATAGATATATGTTTACTTATTTTCACATACATTCTGATTCGTTGTCATATCAAAGGTCAATTGAAACTGACCTGGAACCTATCACTAAAGCATACACGAGATATTGTTAGTACTAACCATTTTTCGAACATAGGAAAACTCTAGTCTTTCGAACGCAAGTACAAAGAAACACCAAGTACTAACCTTTTATGTTGAATACATAGGAATTCGACTCCATGTTTCGTGGTCAGCCCAGAACTGCTGTCAACCAGCGTGGTCAGTCTTTGGGGATGGTGGATCTCAGGTGCCCGCATCTGCTCGATCCATGCTTGCCGAGGGAGTCTCATGGCGTTAAGTAAGGGCGAGGGATGGTCAAGGTTCTAGGTCCGACGTTTGAAACCTTGAAGATTGGAAGATAAGCATGATGCGCAGGCATGCGTAGGCTCTATATCTATATATATACACACATAATGATATATTATATAAAATCACATATACAGTGATAAGTGCAAAAAATGCTTACACGTGTTTATACATATTATACATGCTATGTGTGTATATATATATACACATGCATATAAGTTTACAAATGCAAATATGTATGCGCAGGCATTGTCAGCGGAGAGCCAGGCGAAGCTTGCAAGTCAGGATGCACCGCCTTTTGGTCAAACCGAAAATGGCGAGCCTTTCTTCGCGTGGTTCTCTTTGCCGTCCAAGAACATGTGAACCATTTCTATCATTGCTTGAGCTCTATCCCAGTTTTGAATCCGAGTAATATCATACTTGAACTACTGAAAAAAGAGTACAAAGTGAAAATAATTACATATCAGCCTCGAAATGACTCTCATCGATACTATCTAAGTTTAAGTTTGCAACACAACGACTCCAAAACAGTCTTCGTGATCGACAACATCATCATCATCGTCATCATCATCATCATCATCATGATTATGATCATGATCATCGTCATCAGCATCAGCATCATCATCATTCATCATTCATCATTCATCATTCATCATTCATCATTCATCATTCATCATTCATCATTCATCATCCATCATCATCATCATCATCCATATCATCCATATCATCCATGTCATCCATATCATCCATATCATCCATATCATTCATATCATCCCTATCATCCATATCATCCCTATCATCCATATCATCCATATCATCGTCATAACCGTCATTGTGTTTCTATCATTATTTGTATCATTGACATATGTGCATGAATCATGACTATCTCACTGCGTGGTCATAGGCAAGGATGGTTGGAAAAAGGACGCATCCCCAAACACGTTCTTATTTCAGGTTGGCAAAGAGTAATCCTGCACCAGTTGGTAGAAGATTTATCCGATGAAATAACGCAATTTGAGCCACAGTGTTGAATTGTGTTATCATTAGTTGCCAACTGGTGCAAGATTTCGCAGCCATCCACAGTATCACTGAGTTCATTTCTATTCATTTCTATCATTTATCGTCTATATGGAATATCATATAATCATCCTGGAGTAGATAGAATATGGATATTTCAAACATGATCATTAAAATGATATGATTTGTGAAAATTACCATATTCTATCTACTTCAGGAACATTTATACATGTATATCGTTGTATATCTATATCCATTTATATGTATACATGAGTATAGCCCATCATCGGCACGTTGCCAACTGAGGCACCTACAGCCCTGTCTACAGCCGTGGAGCAGCGGCACAAGTTTCAGATCGAGTGAAGAGACCCAGATGGGAGGGCAGTTTTGATGACCGGAAGCGGTTACCCTGCAGTAAACTAACATAGCTATAGAAAAATGGACCATCTATAGATGAATTATTTATATTATATTTATCTTATTTATCTAGTAGCGACAATTTACAACCATTTTCTGGTATGTTAGTTTCCTAGAGGGTACCAGTTACCAATTTCTGGCGTCCACCTTGGGATTGTGGATATACTGGGAATATCACCAAACATATGGGGACTTAATGGGAATATCTATGAGGATATGGGAATCTATAGCAATTCCAACTAGATAGAAAGTTGGAAACCTGTAAAATGCGCGGAACACGTCATCATGTACGATCTTGGAGATACTGTTCGACGTCTTTGTGTGTGTGTATTTGCGTCTAGTGAATTACGTATAGTAATCGCCATCACTTACCACTATATTTCGTTAAGTCTGTGAGTCTTACCAACCAGGGATTGCAAATTGAATGATAGCTACTACCAGCCTTAAGTCAAAACAAATAATCATGTATATATATATATATACGTATATTTTGTTTTTTTTAATTGTTACGACTATGTTTGTTTTACTACTTATACTTGCTGATTCCAGTTCCTACCAGGTTTCAATTGTAGGTCATAACATGCAATAGTTATGGTGTCCAAACTGAATGATAACTACTACCAACCTGAAATAATACCATATCAAACACCACAAATTTGTCTTATTTCAATATATTTTAGGTTGGCCTGTTTTAGTTCAGCCAGACTGATGGGCACATATCTCTTGAATTTCTCTTGAATCTGTCCTTACTGCGATGCAACTGGAATGATGTTGAGTAAGGGTAACTAATCCCAAAATATGGCCTGATTTTATTTTTCTTATTTCCAGATAATGGTCATGGGAATCTTCATGATGCCCCAATAGCAAGTATAATTTCCTGTTTTCAGATTATACCTTATGCAGTTGCTGCATCTATGAAGGTGGACATTGTCACATGAAATCTTCCCAGAGTTTTGCCTTAGACGTTTTTGGCTTGGGTAAAAGTGCGCAAAAGGTAGACATCTATCGCTGTACTTACGTACTATTGGACAATATGGGTTTGTCAAGTAGGTACCTCTAAAACCCTTGGCTCATCAACAGTTGTCCTCTTAAAATAATAAATAGCATTTTTTTGGTTTACCCCACTTTCAGACTTCAGACACACCCATATTGTTCAAAGTGGATACAGAACCCACGGCCTGTGCAAAATGCACTTGTCACCCATCAGTCCAAAACAACAGGTAGTTGGCTGGATTTAATTGATTTAACCTCCAAACAGAGCAGCTTTGCCAAGTATTGTAATTCTTCGAATTTGTTCACAAAACCCAACAGAAACTGGTGGCAACGGGAATCCCACCTTTCAGAACCCATCAACTGTAGATGCTTATCCGCATCCTATGTACATAGCACGTGGGGGACCCCCAAAATAACGCTTCTCTTTGCTCCTAAAGACATCTTTCCAAGAGTATTTTTGTGGGTCAAAACTAGGGTTGGTCCCAAGAAACCTGGAATTCTTACCAAAGGATGGCCGACAAAAAATGTGGTTCCCGACATCACAAAAACGCCTCTAAAATCGCAGGATGTTCGCTTTGATTGCTGAGACTTTGAATGATATGGCGAAAAGGCGGGAGAAAGTGCGTTCCGGGAACTGATGTGGTCTCTGGGAACAGGGATGATTACCTTCCGCTCAAACATGGCTGGCAGCAAGTTGGTTACATGTTGTAAAGCGATAGGGAGTGGGTATATGTTTTAAATATTTTTAAATCCTGTAGAACTAATGGAGAATTACATTAGTTATCACAGGGGTTGGTAACTGTCCCATTTTGGGAATATTGGACATCACCTTATAGTAGCCATAAAAAAGACCATATACCATTCATGGTTGGGTGATGTTCAATGGGGACATTTAATGACCCATGTATCATTACATCTCATTAATTCTCATTATCTTTCAGGAAAATTGTCATCCATGATCAGTTCTTGGGATTCAAATTCATGCAATTTCACGACATTTTTTTTAACATTCTTATAGAATTCCATGAAAACCCTATGAAAATCCCATAAATTTCCCATAGCAGTAACATTCCATGAAATCACCATGAACATCCCCATCTTTTCTTCCCCAGGCCCAACTTTTTTGTCATTTTGTCAGGCTCCAGGGCAAGGTGGACGAGGCCAAGTCAGCAGCTGCCAAGTTGACAGCGGAGCAAGAGGCCAAGAAGGTGGCAACGAATCGCGTGTTTTTGATGGGAGATTTGTGGAGATTTTTTCTGGATTATGGGATAATATATATATATACATATATATATATGTATATATCTATCTCATATATATATATATTGAGTCAATAAATGTTATAATAATTATATGAGATTGATGGATATAATATATATAATAGATAATAATGAATATTTATGGGATGGGATATATGGGATACTGATGTTTGATGGGATGGTGATACCCTGGATATATGTGTGGGAGATCATGGATATATATATATATATAGCTAACAATAATATGGATACAACATTGATTGGATATATGGAAAATCATCTTTTTGAATGGAGGTGTTAGTATGAACATCATCTTTCCATGGATAACAGTAATATAATGAATATTTATCGAGTATAATGATGGATACAATAATGAATGGATGTGTATATGTATATATATATAATATGGATATAACAATAATGGACACGTCCGTTCCAATTCCCATCCGGTGTTAATGATAGTTTAATGTCAAACATAGTAATGATAATCATACCAGTGATAAATGTATATACTAATGACAGGTCATCAAACATAGTAGTGATTTGTAATAGTCATCAAACATAATACTGTAGTTATCCTACACTATCTTGATCATACATTATTTGGTTGGTGGTTTGTTTTTTTTCCATATATTGGGAATAATGATCCCAACTGACTAATATTTTTCAGAGGGGTTGAAACCACCAGTCAGTTATATGTTACTTACCCTGCGGTGCCATCAAACATGGCGCACTGATAATTTTATCCCCCATTTAGTTTGATGATTTTCCCAGCTCGGGGATTTGGGTATTTTTCCCATGAAATCTAAGGGTAGCATTTTACTTGGTAAATGGTGAACACAATGACATTACTATCTGTTTTTTGCATTCTAAGCCATGCATAGTCAATATATCATATATATAATATAATATATATATATATATATATCATATATTATATATATTATATTATATTATAAATATATATTATATCATTATATATTATATATATATCCATTAGTAGAGGATTTTCAAGCCACGTTCGATGACACCAACGAGGGTATACCTGCTCTGGTCGGATCAGTGAAAATCCAGGCGCTGGCATAGTCAATTCGATCCCCAAGTTCTATACTATCCCTCAATAGTTACTTACCCTCTGGTAATTTAACATAGCTATTGCAAAACACAATTTTTAATGGGAAACATCACTATAAATGGTGATTTTCCATAGTTATGTTAAATTACCAGAGGGTAACATCCTTCAATCAATTGGGTATACCAAATAATATATCCCAAAATTCCAATTACATCCATATAAATTAATCGAAGGAAGTTTAGAAGTCAAACTTCCGACAATATGGACAGATGAAAAGCAGAGCAGGGAAGAGGCAGAGAGAAGAGAAAGATCAGAAGAGAGAAGAGTAGAAGAGAAAGAGTAAGAAGAAAGAAGATGGAGATGCGCGAAAAGGTAGGAAAGTCGCGATTCACTGTGTTTTTCCAATGATTTGTGGCTCCGGAGGGTCGAAAAGTAGGCTCGCTAAAGCGGCGGGTGCGGAGCCAGCTGGCCAGAGGAGAGATGAAAAATTGCACGCCGTTGTGGCGCGAAGCACATTTCCAAGTCAAAATGCACAAAACACACCATTGTCGGACCACTTTTGGAAGTTGAGATGACGAAAAAGTGCACGCCGTTGTGGCGCGAAGCACATTTCCAACTCAAAATGCACAAAACACACCAGCTCCGGACCACTTTTGGCAGTTGAGATGTTGAAAAAGTGCACGCCGTTGTGGCGCCATTTGGAAATCAAAATGTGTAAAACACCTCAGTGTCGGACGACTTGTGGAAGTTGCGATGTCGAAAAAGTGCACGCCGTTGTGGCGCGAAGCACATTTGGAAGTCAAAATGTTAAAAACACTAGGGGTACGGACCACTTTTGGAAGTTCAGATCTCGAAAAAGTGCACGCCGTTGTGGCGCGAAGGACATTTGGAAGTTAAAATGTTCAAAGCACTAGGGGTTCGGACCACTTTTGGAGGCTCAGATGTCGTTTCGCGTGGCAGGCGCACGAGATTGTGGATCTTGTCAAACGTGCGCAAAACATGAGGGTTTTGCAGCATTTCGACAAAAGATGGCAGGCATGGGACATTTGCAGATGATCTGCAAAGACGCATTTTCCGTGGCAGGCGCAGGACAAAAGACATGTTCATGAGAGAGGTTGGGAGATCAGGGCGCTGATTTCCTGAGAGCGGTTACATTGTGGAGTATCAGAAATGTAGGTTGGCTAAGATGATTTTGCATGTTCATGAGAGAGGTTGAGAGGTCAGGGCACTGATTTCCTGAGAGGGGTTACATTTTGGAGTATCAGAAGTGTAGGTTTGCTAAGAGGATTTTGCGCAGCCGCAGTACTTTAGATAGGTGGGGCAGAAAAATCGCAGAACGAATTGGCACGAGGGTATGAGTGCAGCACTGATCTTTCCATTTTTGGAGGAAGTTTCGCAGAAGTGGTTCGTCCTTGATGTTGTCAACTTAAGTCTCGCAGACTTGTTTGGTGCATCAAGCTGTCAAGTATATACAAAAATGATAGATAGATAGACAGATAGATAGATAGATGGATAGATAGACAGATAGACAGCTAGACAGACAGACAGATGAAAGAAAGAGAGAGAGAGAGATAGAGAGATAGATAGATCGATAGATAGATAGATAGATAGGTAGATAGATAGATAGATAGGTAATTAGATGAAAGGGAGAGATAGATCGATAGATAGATAGATCGATAGATCGATAGATAGATAGATACATAGAAGATAGGTTGGTAGGCAGGTAGATAGTCAGAAAAAGAGAGAGAGAAAGAGAGGAGACCTCAAGCACCTTTCGGTCCATCAGTGGCTTCGCTCTGCCATCCGTGATTCACAACAACCAACCTCTCCTATAGGTTTCCTATGTTTGAAACTTCCGCCACCGCCTTGTGCGGTACTACTGGTATAATTCCTCTATAAATTGAAATTTCTAGCTGTGAAATCATCGAACTAAATGGGTGATTTTCGAGCAAGCCATGTCTGATTACCCGGAGGGTATTAATTTTGATGTCCATTCGGTGGATTCAATCTTAGGAGGACAATAGGATGTGAGTAAAAAATAACCTTTATTTATCAACACCACCTTAAATGGATGGTTTGAGAAGCTCTTTAGTTATCCCATTATTACACATTGTACAGTAAGTTGACTTTGTCGTACCTGCTGCTTTGAGCCTCCTGGAAACCGTCAGCCCAAAGAAAACTGCATGCTCAAGCTCAACTTGCTCTGCTAAAGTATCTCCTGCAGATCGCTTCTGCAGTGACTGTGGCGCGGAGAATACAAACTTTGACAAAGAGATTGCCGATATCAACAAGTCTGGAAAGAGAAGTGGCTGGTTCAAGCCGCCGGAATAGCCTGCGATTGTACCAGAGAACCCTGAGGAAGAAAAAATGGAACGTGGCATGGGCGACTTGCTGGCCCACTTGCGAAAGCAGAAGCCTCCTGAGCTTCGGCTGCGGTCGTGCCAGCAGAAGCTCTTGACGCAGCCGAAGCTCTTGAGATTGAGCGCACAGAGTTTGACCTGGACAATCCAATCCATGCAGTCGAATGGATCCTTTCAGCGTTTGCACCAAACAAAAGATCAGAATTGAAGCCACTAGCAGAGTTTACGATTCACACCTCAAAAGCCTTTCTAAGAATTTGGCAGACATTTTTTACAAAAAAGTAATTGGCCCACGTCTCTTGACTATGCCTAACAGCTGTGACAACTGGGTTGCTTCAACCAGGGCAAATCGTTCGAAGCGATTTGTTCCACCGCCAAGTGGGCTCTGGAAAAAAGAAGCCGAATGCGTGAAACGCATAGGCAGCAGCGCAAAAAAAAGAGCTGAATTTGAGCCATCTGAAAGTTTGAAGGTCTAAAGTTGATGCAGCGTTTACATGGTGAAATGCTTCAAAGGGATGGCTAAGGTATGACTTCTTGGAATGGCGTTGCCAAGCGGGGAAGCGCTTTAGGTATGACTTAGGGGTGACTTTGTTTAGTCCCTGTAGGGGGTGTCTTAAAATGGATCCCCCAAGTCACCATTGTTTTCAATACTAAGTCATGTTCATCCATGACTTGGATGCTTTGGAGTACCCCCATGACGTAGGAAACCTCCATTCCCCCACCCCCCAGCTATGTCTGTTGGCTTATAAACCCCATGATTTATAGTATATTCCAGCTATAAGTATCATAAACCATAGTGAAATTGGAGGTTATCAACCAACTTAGCTAGACATTAATCACCATGAACAATTGGGGTTACCCTTTGGTTATCTAACATGGCGATGGACAATTGCACATTGAAATACGTAGAGGAATTATAGTGATTTACCCATAAATCCCTAGTATCATCCTACTATTCTCATCATTTAGGATAATACTGGGGATATCGTGGGAATTGCTCATAGAAAATTGCTATATCCCCAGGATATCCCCAGCATTATCTCTACGATTGTCCCATTGAATCCCTAAGCCCAGATGATTCCGTTGGATGCCAGGTAGAGCTCACGGGTGCCAGCCACTTGCTGACGGAGGTGCCAACAAAAAAAACATGGTGATAAAAACAGAAAACGGTGATGAAATGTTGGGTAAAATGGTGATTTCATGGGAAAATGGTAATGAAATGGGTAAAATGGGTGATTTCATGGGATCTGGGCAAATTATAACGACCGAACCCTGTTCTCCCTCACTGGAATCATGCTTTATTTGAGGGGAATCATCCCAAAATTGCCTTATTTCAGATTAGTGAATTATTATGAATTATTTATCATTGGCCCAGATGGGATATAACATTCGAAACTGGTGATGTCATGGTGCTTTCATTGTGATCAATCATGTCATGGTGATTTTACTCTACTGATATAACATGATATTTTATGATATAGCATGGTATATATATATAACTATATCACCAACTAAATAATCTACATATGGTGATATAAAAGGAATATGATTTCAGAGATAGTCCCTGTTTTCATTGACAATTGAATAGATATGAATAGATGGAACCATGGTTTGCATCATCGAATTGGCAATTTTAGTTGCGTTCATTTACCAAAGTGTATTCTCTGGTAAATTAACATAGACCCTGAAAACACGTTTTTTTAGTGGAAACTAGTCTTTCAACCCCTGTCTGCCAGGGTCCATGTGAATTTACTGGAGGGTAAATGGAGATTTCCTAAACTGTAGGTACCCCAATAGCTGGATGGTTTAGAATGGAAAATCCATCTATAAATGGATGACTTAGGGTACCCTTATTCAGGAATCCGCCGAATATGAAACGCACATCCTCCAGTTGCTAATCAGACTGAATAGGAATCAAAAATCCTAGCAAGATGGACTTCAAAGATGTGCTCAAATCCCTAACTTTAGACCAAAAAACAACTTCAGATGGGCTTGTCTCAAAATGGAGTACCCCATTCCAACCAATGGCTCAATAGCAATATTACCCATGAACATAGTTTTTTTGGGGGCATCCTCCATTTTCAGACACGCCGACATATAACCCATGTTGTTGGTATACTATATCCCATTATCTCCCCATTTATGGATGTGTGTTTTCCACATTTCCCCACGAATTCCACATGTTCATCAATGAAACTCCGACTTTTGATGGTGATTATAGTCACTGTTGTTCACCATGTTAGGATAGTAAACCCAAATTGAAACACGTCAAAACCGGGAAATTTCATTGGCTGGTTAACCACCATTTTAATCACGAATGCCACTGTATCAGGCCAGGTCTTTTACTTGAACACCGGCCTTCCACAGGCGAAGGATGCTGCAGCTGCGAAGGCGACGGAATACGACGATGCCAAGAGCAGACGAGAGCAGATGGAACTAGTCCGATATCCCAGCCGAGTGATGCCACGTGATAGTTTAAAAATGTTTAAACATATGGGATACCTACCAATAGCCATTTTTTAGTCGGGAAAATGATGATAAGTCATGATAATTCATTGGGACTGGGGGTAGCCTATTTTCAGACAAACCCGAATATGATTTGGCATTATGATATGTATACCCTGGGGATCCCTGTAGCACATTATTCACTACATGGCCAATGTCGCTCCTGAGGCTAGACATTTGGCTTGTCAGTTCTCAGAATGCACATTCATTTATGACTACCCCAAAAAAGTCATAAATGAAATTTTAAGTGAAATGCATGGATTACCTAGAACTTCCAAAACCTCTGACATGGTCGGTCCATTATGAAAGTACCGGCTTTTACGTACTTTTTATCAAAACAACGGTTCCCGTGTAAAAAAATGTCTTTTTCCAATTAACCTTCATTTTGTGTGTGCACTTGCCCTGCCAAGCGTGTGAGGTCATATATTAATTTGCTTAGTTTGCAGACACAGCCACTGACGATGAAATGAAGTGAACATTAAAGATCAAGACGAGAAAGTAACCAACCCATGCCAGCTGATATCAATAAAAGGGCAGGGTCAGGGCCAGGGCTCAGGGTTCGCACAGAAAGCGGCTGCTATTGGAGCTTGAAAACCAATGTGGATTCAAACTTTGGATCTTCGAGTGGGAAAATGCAGTCGTCTACAGTATTGCTATTCAACCCTTTTTGTTTCGAAGCTGGGAGATGACAATTTGGACATCCAATGTGCGATTTGTTCAAAGTTTGTTAACTTCTATGCCCCTGGGGTGGTGAAAACATGGGGACCCCAGCATTTTCCCGTACTTATCCCGTATTTACCCCGTACTTATAAGCCCGTATTTTCGAATGTTGAATAAAACACCGGCCTTCAAAAACCCGTAGTTAACCTGTAAAAAAACCGTATAAGTAACCCGTGGGAACCAGTAAAAAAAATATGGGTTTTCGGGCTCTGGCCCGAGGCTGCCATAATAGGTGTTTAGGCCCGCTGATGGTCTTTGCGCGGACAAATTTCATGAGAAAACGGGTCGCTGGCTCATCGTGGAATATTTTTTGCAAATACGCAATTCAAGTTGTTGTGTATGCCCCTGGTATGCAAAAATTGACATTGTTTGTCGGAGCATTTTCGTCAAAGGAAAGTTGTACGGCATGCATTTGAGATATGTAGGAATAGTTTCCCATAGTTTCCCAACAAAGTCTCTAGCCAGGCACGGCACAAGACACTGGCAGCATGCTGATAATTACATTGTTGATTTTTGAACATCAAAGGCAAGACTTTATAGGAAAGTGCACTAATGGAAAATTGGGAAATTCAAAAACTGTGTTTTTGGATAAAACCCCGTCTTTTTCCCATGTACCTGCCTTTTCAGCGGTTTCGGTTTCCCTTGGTATTCACATCATATTATTAGAATTGAATTCATATCCTCAT
Organism: Cladocopium goreaui; assembly: GCA_947184155.2. Taxonomy (NCBI): domain Eukaryota; class Dinophyceae; order Suessiales; family Symbiodiniaceae; genus Cladocopium; species Cladocopium goreaui. The sequence continues at coordinate 25,553 of CAMXCT020003197.1, read as the reverse complement.
GTTCAGATCCTCCAACTGAATGATCAACATGTTATATCATAAGACCCATCGATATCAATGTTAGCTGATTGGAGTCTTAAAACATCTCAGGCGTTCCAGGAGCTGGCCTGGTTCATGCGACGGGAGCGGTACAATTGCCGTAAGTACCATTGCTATGTGGATGAGGATTGCATAGGCTTTATAAAAGGGCTGTGTCGACGTGTACACAGAAGGATGCTGGAGTTGAGAGTCCTGGGCAGGTGGTCGATTCGCCTTGGTGCTTACCGATTGAAGCCTATACCCATAAATGAGAGTGAGAGGGCGGGATATGGTGAGTTGTGAGAGGGCGGGAAACCCATACCCATAAATGGGCACCAGACAAAAGTCATAAATGAATGTCGTTTCTCAGGCTATACGCAGGGCAATGTAGCAAATATTTCTGACATCGATGAATGTAAGGAATAAATTTCAGACATTCGATCCACTGGGATAGATAGATGGATAGATAGCTACATAGAGTCGACCGAACCCACGTACGAGGGAATAATAGGTATAATATGGTTCGCGGTAGTCAGACCTCCAAATCAATGACTTGAATGAGTATTTTAAAAGGAATAACTTTTGTTTTTGCCCAAACCCATTTGTCGGCAACAATTTGTAATGTTTGCATATTGAAATTATTTGAACAATTAGATCATCAGATCGCTGAACCTGATTTTGATCAAAATCATATTTATCTATTTAGCTGTTGAAACCATTAGGCAATAGTTACATAACTAGTTTAAATGTGATTTTCCCCAATGTAGCATTTAGTTATTTAATGATTTGGGGTTTCCATTTTCCAGGAGCAATTCCATGTTTAACCGATTAAGATAATTTATATTAATTTATGTGAGTAATTAACATACTTGATTGATTGGATAAGTACATGACTGAATGTGACATTGTGCAAATCGTATGTAGCGATTTTCATTATTCGATTAATTCATAGTTAAGGAATTGAATGTGGTTTTGACCAAACCCGCATATATAATCACATAGTTAAAATATTTATTTCATTATTTTATTATTGACTTAGTCCAGAAATTAAACAAAACCATGCGATTTTGCCCCAAATTTACTTATCATTTTTAATTATTCAATTATTTGGGTGAAAGGGGACCCAAATAATTGAATAGTTAGTTTAATATATTTGATATACTCAATACATGTACTACATTTCATTCACTACATATGTAAACACTCATTATATTTTGCCAAGACCCCCTTTTCAGCAACAATTGAATATGTCATTTGTTACATTTGTTGAACTATTTGACATTGTTCGTGGAAAAAAGTCAAACGAGGCACAGTGGTCGGAATGTTCGGCATGAAATTGATGGAGGTAAAACGGTAAAACCACTCGGGTTCTTTGACCAATCATGGTAAAAAAACATGATTTATGTCGCTTAGCCGATTGCATGTCGTGTTTTGGGTCATGGTCGTATGCAGTAAGAAAAGGGTACTCCTGTCCTTGGTACAAGGCCCTTTACCAGTTATACTGTAAATTGTTATAAATGGTTATCTGGTTGGTGGTTTGGAACAGTTTTTATTTTTCCATATATTAGGAAAAATGATCCCAACTGACTTTCATGTTTTTCAGATGGGTGGTTCAACCACCAACCAGTTATAAATGTGGTTACTATCCATAAATATCCAACTTATGGGGTGAAAGGCCGACAAACACAACTGGTAACTGGTTGGTGGTTTCAAACATTTGGATTATTTTCCAATTCATATATGGGATGTCACCCTGCCCATTGACGAACTCATATTTTTCAAGATGGTTTTTAAACCACCAACCAGATCATTATTGGACGATTATTTGCCATTCTATTGGATGATTATTGACCCTCTGGTAAACGTTTACATAGCGAACTGGAAAGATCCACCATGTTATTAATGGGTAACTCACCATTTTCAATGGGAAAATCACCATGTTCAATGGGTAAATCCACTATTTCAATGGACCATCAACGGTCATCAACGGGCCATGGATTTCCTCAGGCCTTGGCATCTCTTGAAAGCGACGGCGTGACCCTGAAGAGGCGATGCTGCATGGCGTTATTCGTCGTTCTCCTTGTCCGGTTCGTATGTTAATGTGGTGTTAACATACGAGCCGAACAAGGAGAACATTGATGGAATAGACATATAATAGGGAAATATACGAAAAATATGTTAAAAAAAGGAGAACAAATTACTGGAACAAATTAATGTTAATATGTCATTAATTATTTAGCTCGGACACCTTTCCATGTCCCCTGGGCATGGCAGCGATGCAGTCCCGCAGAAGACAGGTCTGAAATATGTTTTTTTTTTTTAAAGGGAACAAATTAATGGAACAACTAATGTTAATATACTATTATTTTTTAAAAGGGAACAAATTAATGGAATACAACATATATAATAGTAGTAATGGAACATTGATGGAATACAACATATATAATATATTAGTAACGGAACATTAAGGGAATATTTATTAAGGGAAGATTTAAATTATCAGCCAATGGAACATTAATATATTAATGTGATGGAATTTAAACGGAATATTGAGGGAATAGAAATGCAGTATTAATGGAATATTGAATATTGGCTATACGCTCCCGCAATAAAACATTGTTAGCAGGAAAATCCTTTAAAAATGGTGGGTCTTTATGTAATGGGGAAATCCTCGAACTAAATGGTGGGTTTTCCAGCAAACCATGATTGATTTCCAGAGGGTACAGTACATCTGTGTAATAGATTTGGGATACCGAACCAGCAGCGGTTTTGCTCGAGGACCAACCTGGACCATTCCCAGTTTCGTTCCGTTTGTTTGCGTCCCCAACAAACTTGGTTCATGTGACCTTACCAACAGAACTGCAAGGTGGTATCCCATACAGAGTATATATATATAATATATGCATGCATACATACGTATATATATTCTTTCTCTGCCACACATCCCGGTGATTAAAAAACCAACGCTAAAAAATCGAGTCACCAGCTTCCGTGGCTATGTGAAATTTACCGGAGAGTAACTGGTTGAAATTCCCAGTGGTGAACGGAAGGAGCGGTTTCCCAACCACGGGCCCGAATCATAATTCCTAATCTAATCGAATCATAGAATCAAATATCATCCCATTATCATCTCATGTTCATCGCATTCATTCCCAATATTACTCTCCATTAGGACATAGATATGGGAAAAAACACGATGCACGTAGATCATGTCCGAGTGGAAAACCATGGATTTCCATATATAGCTATGTTACCCTCCAGTAACGGATAATGATCATGGTTTTATGTTGATTTCGGCACCATGCACCCATGGCAAGCTAGTAACATTCCAGTAGCAAGCCAACAGAATCAACATTCTAGGCAGTACCCTCTGGTTATGTCAAAATAGCTATTGGAAATGGCCATAGAAATAGTTGATTTACCCATTCAAAATGGTGGATCTTTCCAGTTCGCTATGTAAACGTTTACTGAGGCTAAACCTCCATTTTCCTATGGGTTTTCCTATGGTTTTCCCATTTTCCCATGGGTTTTCCTATGGTAAAAACCCATGGTCCCCGCAGGCGCCGTGATCAGATCGTCAAGGAACAGAGCAAGTTCACGCGGGGAAACGCAGAGGGCTGGTGCGTTTTACGTAGGGAATGGATGGGTTGCTGGGGGTTGCTGGGATGATTATTACTAGTGATGAAATGGATCATTCCCTCATTTTCTGCCAGGTGGAACTCTCTTTTATCATATTTTAGCAAGTATTATTTCTATAATAGCTACATATCATCCAATTTTTTGATGGTTTTTGAGGGTCTCTAGATTTTTTTTTCCAAGGTGCAGCTAGGTGCAACTCCCGCCCACCCTCTTTCTCCGCGTGCTCCACGGCAGTGTGGGCACGAACACATGCCAGATAGACTGTCAGATAGGATGTCAGAGTAGATGCCAAAAAAAATGCCACAATAGATGCCAAATAGAATGTCAACATATATGTCAGATAGATTCAGATAGAATGCCAGAAAGGCTGGCAGATAGAATGTCTGAATGTAGATCAGATAGATGTCACGTGGTAGGGTTTACTCGAAGCATGTCTTTTTTTTGGTGTATTTCACCAGCAAAACGGTGGATTTTACCAGCAAATGAATGGCATTTTCCAGCAACACGGTGGATTGAACTTCCAAAAAGGTGGACTTTGTCAACAAAAATAATGATTTTGCTGGATTTAAACAACAAGAGCAGGATTTTGGTAGCACGGTGGGAAATTAGCCAACAATGAATGTGATTTTTTGAAACAAGCTGGGAGTTTCACCAGCAAACATTTGTTGCTTAACGAACTCCACTTGGGCGCAAGCAACTGTAAGTGGAACATCTCGGGCCTGGTGGACGGGGGAATGACCAGCTAAATTTAAAAAGAGAGATGGTACCAACAGAAATACGGTAGGCAAGTACTTTGGAATATATCATGGTTGGTGGTTTCAAACATGAATTTTATTTTCCATTTCATATATGGGATGTCATCCTTCCCATTGACTCATATGTTTCAGAGGGGTTAAAACCACCAGCCAGATGGTACTAGTAATAGTATATCATGGTTCCATTATGTTCAAGTCACTTGCAACGGGGTTGTCCTGTTTGTATGCATTTAAACACCTTCGCTACGACCCATTTGCTGATTGGGATGCCACTGGGTGTGCCTGAAAATGGGAGGACTGTCCACTGTATCTTGGGGTACCCCCAATGTTCAGGCAAAACCAATGTGAGCAGTGTTCAAAAACCCTGCTGGTTGCTGATTGGGGTTTATACATGGTTGTACTATCCAATACATTGGACATATTGGGGACAATCATCATCAATGAACTGGGAATTCCATTCTTAACTAGTAAGGATTTCGAATGACATAGGTTTTGAACAGGGTTGGTTGTTATATTATACTGTTATCATGGTTCTAGCACCAACTTCTGTAGGGATTATCAATGTTATTAGTGCTGCTCATGCGAATACGGTAGGGTACAAATAACTTCCCAAAGCCTCTTTGTTGCTGAGGGACATCAGGGACAACATGCTGAAGGCGGAAATTTGGGGAACTGAGATGATGGACATTTTGTAAAAATCCCATAACTGGGAACTAGGAAAATCAGAACAAACGTTAGACAACAATAAGAACTGAAGAGGACAAAAACATGAATCTTGGGTGTTTGGTTTAACATGGGTCCAGGATGGTCCATATCTCGCGACTTAGACCTTTGAGGTATGTTTGGTAGGACACTTATCTATAAATGGATCATTTTCGAGCCAGGCGTGGATTACCAGAGGTCATATCATTGGGATGCTCAACTACTGGGCACGTCCTCTTTTAGGGGTCGCAAAAATATGTTGCTCATCTTATGTTTTGTAATATGTTTTGGTGGAGACCTACACACTCAAATTTGGGTGTTGCCTCTGATCAACCAGGCATCGCTCTCGACCATTCTTCCAGCACAAAGATCAGGTATATGTATGATTATGTATGATTATGTATGTATATGTCACTTCAAGTGCACACGAAATCACAGATCCTGGATGCTCAGAGATCTCAAGCCACATCTAATCTGCCAGCGCCCCGGTTTGATCCCAGTCCTCAGCGATGCCTTCACCGAAGGTGCTCTTGGAAAAGGGGTCAGAGGCCGGCAGCGAGAAAAACGCCAAGAAACTCTGCGAGAAGTGTCTCGATTTGGCCGGAATCGTGGGCTTGGGATGGCTTGGGCCTTTGAGATTTTGGCTGGAAGTGTTTTGGCAAGGATGGCATCACTTCAGTGTACTCATAGTGTAATTGATTTTTGAAAGATGCTTGCGAAGTCAGGAGTGTGAAAAGAAATCACCTTGAGTTTACAGGTAAGCTCCCACATAACTATCCTGCATGTCACATGGTTGACGATGTTTGTGTTTGGGTGGTAAATGTTGCTGAATTTTACTGTTCCAAACATGGGTGTGGTGGCAAATGGGGTATCCAAATGGTATCAAATGGCCATGTTTTCCATGGTTTGAATAGGTAAATTATGGTACTAGTAAACATATTTTCTAAACCATCAAATTCCATCAAATTTAGAAGGTTTTCCGGTACGGTGTTTCGAGAATGCCACATTCTTAATTTCCCTTCTGAGTCTATTATGTCAGCTGCAACGAACTGCTTAACACTACCAGCATCAATTCGGCAGGGCGATAGGGTTGTATATTACAATATATGATAATGAATATCAGGATGATAATCATGAATATCAGGATGATATATATATATATATATGATATGTATATGAGACACCAAAAGCGCGCTGTGTTGAAACTTTGGTCTCTCCCAAGAACACCTTTGCCTCTCAAATGACCTAGGAAGATGAGGCTTTTGTTGTGAACATCTTCACCGGAAACCATGGTAAGTTATTTGACTTGGTAATACTTGCTAAATCTTGGATTTAGCCTCTGGCAATCAACCACAAGGCGATCGAAATTGTGCCATTTACAGATGATTGTCCCATTCAAAGCTCTATTTATAGTGGGTTTTCAAGCTAGACATATTTGATTACCCCAGGGACCTGGGTAAGCCTCGGCTAGTGTAGTACATCAATCGAACTTCTGCCATGCAACTAAATGTGGGTATACAGTATACAGACATATACAAACACAGCTTTCTTTACAAACACATATAAAAACCATTAAAAACCATATTTCTTTGCAGGGTATCTTTGTAGTCGATGTATTTCTCGGTATCAGAGGAGCACCTCGGGAAGATGAACATGCAAAAGAAGCCGCTGAACAAACCACTTCTCAAGGCAGGACAGTGCAGTGCTGGCTCGCTGAAAAGAAACCATTGCCAGCTGCAATTCCTCCAGTCGGAGAAATTCATCGCAGTCGGAGCAACCTGCAAGAACCAGGGTGCCTTTTACGGCTGGATCTGTGGAAAATCACTCTGCAGGTGCACTTTTACAAGGTCTCAAAAAATATGGGGACGATAACGATGATATGCCCATCTACCCCATTGAACACAGGGAACCCTGGTCCCGAGGTTAGGTTTCGAGGGTGTAATCACTATATTGTATATAGGTGAGACAGTCATAATTCCTGGGACGCACATCCAAGTTTCCATCTGAGTGTGTCCGAAAATATCTGAAAATGTGGGACACCCTTAAGACAGCAATTCTACTGGAGAATTTGATGATTAATCCTGTTTCTTTTTTGTTCCAACATGTTCGGCAAAAAACGAGCTAGCTGGCCAGGAGATACCCCCAGCTCAGATATGAGTCTAATGTGATCTAAAGCTATCTAAAACCAGGGTGATTTCTGAGATTTGCTGGTGAATTTTCCCATTGGCGAATCCAAATTATTTGCAGATTCCACCAAAATTGGCAGGGCGTGAGTTCGCGTTGGTGAAGAGTTCACTGTTCTTTTCACTGTAGGGGTTATGGTTTCTTCCGTAGTTCATGATATTCGGTGGGGTTTAAAAATCAGTAAGTGAAGCTTATAAACCAGCAAACATGTTTTGAATTCAACACACTCTCAGAAATAAGGGACGCTATAGACAACCTTTGCTAGCTTGAAAATCATCCAAACAATGTGTTTTTAATAGTAACATAGTAACATGATCGATAAAACGGGCCACTTTCCAGGCCATGTTTGATTAGAGGGCGACTTGGTGGCTCCCAGGAATCGTAAGTGGATTGGGATTAGTTCACCAGTGATTTCAGTGGGATTTTGGTAGGGTTAATCCAGCGAAAACACTATGGTGAACGAACATGTTAGAACCTTATGACCCCAGTTATTTCAGTGGGATGTTTGTAGGGTTCATCCACCTATAACATCTATAACTAAGAGGGTGAACGACCCCACTGACGATTCGTGGAGGGGAGGGGGTCCACCTTTTTAAAACATCCCCGGTGTCACTCGCCGAGATTGATGAAGCAAATCAGCCAGTTGGGTGGAGAGCACGGGGGCCCGGCCCTGCGATGGGTGGTATCGCAAGCCTCCCAAAGATCAGGGAAATAACATGAAATAACATGGATTCCAACAGATTTGTGTCAAAAACAAATGGTGAAATACACGTTTCCACCTTGTGGAGGTTCCAATATAATAATAATATAAATATAAATAACTTATTATTTCAAATATATATATATAATAAATAGGTCAGCCACATTTTGGCCATATAATTCCATGGACAAGTGTTTCAAATGTACATGTCATTATGGTTCAAAGGAAACAACGTTTTTGCCCCGCCAGTTTTTTTCAAATAGATATTGCTCATGAATTGGAAAAATCGACCAACCAGTAGAAACAATCATTCATCATGGTGGTATGACTATGCAGTTTGGTATTACTCTGGGTGTAATTTCTTTCTTCAGTACATAAATTCGAACCACCATCATCCGCTCAAATCAAACAAGTACTCTGGGTTTGTCTGAAAACAGGGTACCCCAAAACTCAACGGATTGTCATCACTTCCTGCCTTTTCAAATGGACTCAGCTTGGACCAGACCCCATTTTCAGACACATACACATACACACACATATAATCATATATATAATTATATATGCATGTATATATAACTATATAAAATTATATATAATAATACTAAACAATAATAGCAAATAGAATCAAAAAACATGTTATTTGTTGAATTAAACATATATGTATATATATACATAATTACTCCATTCGAAATCCCACTTTATCCCGGCTCCCGATCTCCCCATGATCTCCAAGGCCGGCACTCCAGGCCTCGGCACCTTCAGTTCTCTTGAAAAAACCCGAGGACGCCGCCTGCCGGCGCCTCCCAGCTCCGGCGGGTTGCCTCGTTTGTGTTAGATTTATCAACCAATTTTTAGTATTTATAGTATTGTATCAGTTTTAAAACCAATATAATCCAGTATAGTCTTTAAAGAAAACTTTTGGGTTCCGAACGGTCATCTTTTGCAAAAGACATCCAAACTTGCAGCCGGCTTAAATTAACCCAAAGATTTCTTGACCCAAATTATCCCAAATGATCATATAAATCCTGGTTGGTGGTTTGGAACATTTTTATTTTTCCATATATTGGGGATAATGATCCCAACTGACGAGCATATTTTTTCAGAGGGGTTGAAACTACCAACCAGATAGTATTGTATCAGTTTTAAAACCAATATATCATTATTAAACTGATAAATCTAAATAGTATGATTTATCATGGTTTCCTATCATCAATAGTGATAATTTCAACCAAACATAATATAATTAATAATAGATAGATAGATCAATAGTAATAACAACTGATATAATTATCAACTATATCACAATTGATAATAGTAAGCAATCTGTTCGAATTATCACCAATGATTATAGTATTCATGATGTATAGTACACTTTGATAATATACGATAAGATATACGCATTGTCAACAAACTATGCTACAATCGATGATGCATATATTTAATATACTATGTTCGTGTTATCTATAATAATAGAGTTTGATACTCATCTATCATCATGATCTATACTAAAGGGTTTGAATCGTGAATTCCCCCATTGAAAAGATTGTAGATCATATTCCCCCAAAAATAGATTATCCACTTTTGAGCCCCAAAAATGGAAGGGATTTGCTGCAGGTTTTATTAACATATATTAACATTTATGATGGGTTTATCTATAGCCAGAAAGATGCCGTAAGTTTGTAAAATCTGAATCTATATAAACTACCCTCTGGTCTGGTTATTTAACGTAGCCATGGAAAATCATCATTTTTTAATAGGTAAGCCATCTATAAATGGGCCATCTATACCATGGCTATGTTAAATAACCAGATGGTACTAAAATTGAGTGATGAATTTGACATTGAAATTACCCTTTGGCATCTTTTTGGTTACAGACATAGATGATGGTCGTCCAATTGACTTTCACAGTCGCGTGAAGCACCATCTAAAGAATTGGGTGATGATGAGCAACAAAAGATAACAAAAGTATGGAGGCTGAAGCAACGGCATACTAAAAAGGAAAATTTAAGCAGTAAACATGTTGCAATACAATCATTTCCCAGTTCGCTATATTAAATTACCAGAGGGTAGCCCAATTAAATACCTGGTTGGTGGTTTGGAACATTTTTTATTTTTCCATGTATTGGGGATAATACTCCAAACTGACGAGCATATTTTTCAGAGGGGTTGAAACCAACAACCAAACAAGGACAACCTTGATGGATTGGTTCATGGCTGGACTATATGTGTGGCTAAAATGATGGTTGCGAAATCCACCACCAAAAGGATGGTTGAAACATGTTGAAACCCTACAATGGGATAAAACACGATAAAAAAACATAAAACACTGTTTTACCGCCCGTGAGGAGCGACAAGGCTTTGATTCGCACGTCCTGGAAGCGGTTGAGGCATCGTTATTTCGACGGTGTCGGCGGCTGGGGGCATTTAAATGGAATTCTAAGGGGATGCTACATGGTTATGGATGGTTATGGATGGTTATGGATGGTTATTTGTCAAAACCCTGGTACCCGGATGGTACCCTAAAATACTGTAGCTTGTTAATGGATGGTTATTGCCCCATATATGAAATTTCATAGGTTTTGACCCATCCCAGGTTCTGAAGTCATGGTGGATCCTCCCAAGTCACCATGGTCTAGTGACTTGGTTGTTAAAAATGGACTCCCATTTTAGCACACCTTCATACAATGAAACAGTGGTTACCCTCTGGTAAACTGTCCCATAACTATGGAAAGATCCACAATTTTTAATGGGAAAGCTCACTATAAATGGCCATGTTCAACAGCTTTTTGTATGTTTACCAGAGGGTAATACAATTTGATCATCAAACATTGGAAAACCATGGAAAATCATCGAACTAAATATACCAAATGGGCAATTTTCGCAGCTAGTGCAATTTTCGCAGCTAGCCATGTTTCAGTACTAGATGGTATTTGGAAAACCGTTTTAGCATCAACTATTCAAGTGACATCTAGGATTCAATATCAAAACTGTCTATTGTTGAATTCATTTTTTGGGGGGTTGCAGGGAATCTTTTTTTTGACATTCGTTACTTGTACCCTTTTGTAATCAAACATCGCAAAATTTGTATTAGTTTCCTATCAACATGTCGTTTTCGAGGGGATTTACTAATCTGATTGGTGGTTTGGAACATTTTTTATTTTCCATATATTGGGAATTTCATCATCCCAACTGACTAATATTTTTCAAGATGGTTAAAACCACCAACCAGTAATGCAATGTTTGATTACCAAAGGGTATAGTTGTTCATCAATAGACGCCAAGCTGCATCGCAAAAACCACAAGGACTAGTAAGCTTTTGGCACCTTACTGCATATATATATATATATATGTATATATATATATGCATGGGAACCGATTGAGCCTTAGTAAGCTTTATTAGGGCATGTGGCACATGTGGAAATAACCCTGACATTCAGGGGGCTTAACGAAGCCGAAATTCCATGGAGGGCATTGTCTTTAAGCTTTATTCGGTTTCATGGTGGCTGTCCCGGGCGAATCCAATCTAGATGGTGCAATATCACAAAGTTTACTGGCCTCAGAACCTTAGTTCTAGCAAAAAACGTATAATGCTTGGTAAAGATTATACGTCTGGTATCAATGTCCATGGGGAATATATGGAATTTCATCAAATATCCTCAACTGTTCAGGGCTTAGTAAAGATTATAACTGGTTAAAACATGATCCAAACACACAGGGCGATGAAGTTCCGACAGGTCATCGTGAAATGGTACATCCCAACGACATCCCAGACAGAAATCAATGGGAGATCTCCAGGATCCTAAAATGGAGGTACTGTACCATATTTCAGTTGAAATATACCGACCCCTGAGCCCCACTATGTATAGCATAGGTAGTAGGTTTAGTGTAGACATGCCAGAGCTATGATTCCATCACATCCGAAGTAGTACATCCGACCATATGTACAGATGTAGCACCACATGTATAGAAGCGTTATACATGTAGAGTAGTCATTGGTAGAAGTAGGTACTTACCCCTAACCCTAACAACAACCAGGGTCAGGGGATAACTAAGTACGCTGCTGACCACGTGGCTCAAGTGCCCGTGAAAAGAAGGGCATTTGTTTTCTTTCGTATGCAGGGTTTGCCGGATTGGGGTTCCTCTTTTTGGGTCTCTGTTCCGTCCCCCTGTTTGACTGGTTATCAGCCGTAAGGCTTTTGTTGGGGAACCTAATCCGGTAAAACTTGCCATAGGCCCTAACTTTGTTTTTCGCACTTCATTGTTCCTTGTTGCATGCCCTCAGAAGGATCCGGTGAGGTCGCTGACGATTCCGTCGCGACTGAAACTCCAGCGGGTGGAGCTGAAGCGGTCGCATCTGCTGCAGAAGACGTTGAGCAACCAGCTCCGTTGCCTGCCGGATCGATAGCTGAGGCCTCTACCTCCTGGGCGGATCTGTCTGAGGTACAAGCGCCCGCGCCATCTGGTTTCGACTCCATTGTGACAGACTCTGCAGATCTACAACGATCACTGGTAGAGGTTAAGGAGGAGATCCACGAGGCCGAGAGCATCAGTGCAGTAATTTCAGCAATTGGTTTGCCGGAAGAGGTCGTTGACGAACCCGTCGCGACAGAGGATATCGAGGTTGACACTTCACTTCAAGATCAGTCATTTTTGGAACCACCTTCTGATTTGGGTAACCCAGCAGAAGCTGCTTTCACGGACATTGATCGAGCAAAAGAAGAAGGAGCAGATCTTCAGCAAGAATCTTCAACTCTTCTGGAACAGGCCGAGTGCGAAGACGATACAACAGGTTTTGCAGATCCAGTTGATTCTGCCGACATTGATTTCACAGGTGACGACACAACCGTAGTTGCTGAGGTTCCTGAGGCAGAGACCGAAGGTCTAACTGCCGACGCCGTTGCATCCGAAGCAGCCGTTGCATCCGATCCTGTGGTCGCTGACACATCCGGTGTCGCGACAGAAGCCAACACTAATTGCCCCGATCAAATAGTCCCACCACCAACTAGCCCTAATCTTGTTGACCCAGGTGCCGATCCTATCCAAGTAGGACATTCCCCTGCCAGCTAATCAACAGCCCATCGACCAAGGGTTCGATCCAGCAGGGGCGGTGCCCAAACCAGGTGGCAAGAAGCAAAGCGAGCTTGGTGGAACGACTTCGAGGCATACCAAAATTGGCTTTACCATAACTCCGGAGGGGATATCGTAGGTGGCTTTTGGTTGAGAAAGATTTCTTACGAACAAGCTGACGAAAGCATTCGCTGGTTGATAGCTCTTCATTCAAGACTTGTTGAGGAGTTCCCAACATCACAGTGTTTAGCTTTGGCCTACCAAATCCTCATCCCTTACAAAGAGTGGGCTCACATCCACGGGTTGGACAGGCGTAGAGGTACTGCCCACGCACAACAAGTGATTGATTCTGGTGATTTACCTCCAAAAAGGGTCATTAACCAACGAATCTTAGGGGCAGAGCACCCACGCGCAGAAGAGTGGGATAGGTATTATAGATACATAGGCCCACAGCAGCAACCCCGTCCAAAGGTGGTTAGGCCTGCTGCCGCAACACCCGTTGCTGGCGCGGCAAGTGGAGGCACAGATCCGACTCCGGTCCAGCAAGGACCCAAAGAGCCTGGGCATCCACCGCCAAATTGGCAACCCTCTTTGAGGGCACCAAACCATCCAGTCCAACCGCCGCGTCCAAGGGTTACTGTCTCTGTCCATCCAGTCCCACAAGCCCCAAAGTCAGATTCTCAAGGGGTCGCTGCCTTTGGGCGCGATGTAGCACCAGTCCCAGTTGCTAGCCCTGCTAAGCTACCAGCTAAAGCTAGGCCCAAAGCTCCTGATTCTAGTGCCACAACCCTTGCAGATAGAGTTCGAAGCTTGCCACCTCCGCCTAATAACATTGCCCCTAGTCCGCCCTCTCAAAAACAACCACCTTTACCACCATTACCACCTCCTAATACACCACCACCCAGTGATAATTTTCCACCACCACCATCTCATCCGCCGCCAACTGCGCAGGAGCTCGCTGCCCGCAGTTCCCGACCAGCAGAGGCGCGAGAAGAGACTGCTCCGGAGGATCCCAACGATCCACCGCCTGAAGAGGAGCAGTGGGTGGAGGAAGAGGAGGAAGAGGAGGTTTTTGAGGAGGACGAAGTGGTCGAAGTTGAGGTTGAGGCTGAAGCAGAGCCCGAATTCCCTGACTTTACAACAACTGAACACGGCCGTGAGGTTTCCACGCGCCGTCGTAGGCCTAAAAGAACTAGGTCCAATCCGCCATTGCCTGTCAATCTAGTCCCAAGGGAAACCCGTGAACGAATTGAACTTAATCAAGAACTTTATAGAGCCCGTGCCATAACCGGTGTTTCTAGAAGACCTCTTGCTTTAAGACCCCAAGTGCACGGTTACCCCGAAATTAGAACTGACTCCGCTGGCACCTGGGCTAGGGTCGCTGATCCTCCGATCGCGTACGCGCCGCAGACTTTGCCGTTCATTGTTCCTCACGCCGAGGCACCAGAGCTTGGGGTCAACCCACACGAGCTTCCCGACTCGTTGTGGCGTGATCCTGCACTTAGATCCCATCGGACTGTTCTTGGTTCAAGTAATTTAGACCCCAATAGTGTCTATAATATTTCCACCAATAACCCCGAAACCGAATCTGAGGGCTCTGAAACCGCTGAGACTCGAACCGCCAGGTTTGTTTCATCAGGTCAGGCATTTGTCGGCCAGCAAGAACCGTTCGACGCTGGCTTCGCTGAGCGCACCCCTGCCCGTCCAATTGAGTCTCCACCAAAGAGACAGCGTCCTAACATAAGAACCTCTCAAGTCCAACGTGATAAGCCGGCACAGCCCAGAAAAGATCCAGTTTCTGCTGCACCAACACCACCTGCAGCCCCTACAGTACCATCTTTGACTGTTCCCCCATTAAGCAGTTCTAGTAGTTCAGCTTATCCTCCCTGGAGGCAGTCCTTGCAAAGTGCTGGAAGTGGGGTCGCTGACACAGCCCGTGTCGCGACAGAGACTGCATCAGAGCCAGCCGGCTCTCCCGTTGCGCGATCCAGATCAAGAGCACCCTCAGCCGAAACTGCGCCCGCAGTTGCTGCCAGAACATCAAGGGGAAGGGAAGTACCAATTTCAAATAAGATTTCATCTAAGTCTCGCAAAAGAGCTAGTTCCGTTCCTGTGCCAATCCGTGCAAAGGGGGCTGCTGTCCCCGACACGCCCCAAAGGCCAGAACCCTTACCACCAGCTCCAGAGAAAAAGAAGAATCTGCCTTGGAAACATCCACCTGTGTCAATTGCGCCTGCGGCACCTGCTGCAGCACCTGCTGCACCGCTGCACCTGTGGTAATTCCCCCAAGACCTAATAGGCCTGTTCCCCCTAATCCAGCTAATCTTAAGCCCGTAAAACCTCCTCCGCCAGGAATCGAGAGGCCAAGACCTGCTGGTCAACCGTCCCGAGATCTTCCTCCACTTGATCCCGAAGGACAACAGCAACAGCAAGAGGCACCAAGCTCAGGATCCGGCCTTGCACCCCACGTCCGTGGGCGGCCTTTACCTGACCCAACACCAGATCGGCCAGAGGGGGTCGCTGGCTCTGTGCCGCGACATTACCAGCATCAACCCAACTTAGTCTCTAAGGTAGTCCACGTTAATACATCCAACATAGTTGTTTGTATCGACTGGCACGATACCATTGACCAAGCTCTCAACCCCATTGGTGAATTGTCTTCCCATTTAGTTGATAAGCTTCGGACATTGACTAGGATTGCTGGTAATCAAATTGAGTTCCACATTGTCTCATACGCCGGCCAATCTAAGATTGACAGCACCAAGGCTGGTGCTGAGCACGTGATTAGCCAATTGATCGCAGAAGGTTTGCCGTTTAGAGAATTGCACCTGGCTCGCTATCCTTGCGGAAGGCAGGGCAAATCATCTATCATCTCTGCACTTCAGGCACATTGTCTCATCGACGACCGTTCCGACATCCTGAACGAGTGCAGGCAACTCGGCATTAAAACCATCCGATCAGAGGGGCGTCCTGACAAGGAGCTCTGCTGGATTGCAGAGGTAGAGGACTGGATCCGGCACGAAGGGATCAGCCAGATCCTGCACTCCCGCCGCCCAGTTCCTCTTAGGACCGAGCAATTCTACCCCAACTTTGGGGGCCAGGACGATAGGTCGCTTTGGTAGACCCTGGCACAAGTCCGGCGGTTCTACAGCATCCGATAGGCTTTCAACGCCGAGGTAGCTGAGCTTGCTCGCTACGTTCGTCGGTCTGTCCTTGTCGCTTGCCAAGTGTCCTTTGTCCAATTGCCTTTTGCCTTTTGTTTTTAGTTCAGTGTTGTTTTGCGGTCAGAGCTAGGGTCATTACCGCTAGCGAAGCCGTATTGCATCCGAACTTCAACACAATTTGAATTAATTTCAATTGCACTTTATTATCTTAACATCCAACTTGCGAAGACATTGTTGGTTGAGGTAGTATTGTGCTGCATTGGTCTTTTGTCCCATCACTGCACACTTTTGCTTGGAACGCTGAGCAAAGCTCGCGTTGGATCAGACATCGTTGCAGTTGAGCGCAAAAGTTCAGCCGAGTTTGGGTCAAGATGTCAGGCATTTCTCCCCCTTCTGATCCTAGTTAATCTAACAGTAGGTCAAGGAGTAGTCCTGAAACATCTAATCCAAATGCAACAAGGGTCCCGGCGGTTGTTACCTCCCTGGTTCCACGAAGAATCCAGTTGCCTTCTTCTAGGGATGCCATTCGTGTTGATGATTCGTCTGATACTAGTCTGGAAGCATCTCAACATAATAGATTTAGGCAAAGGGGCCCCCATGGTCCAAACCCAAGCAATAGTCCTGATGAAGATAATCCTGTAGACCTTAGTGCAACCCAAGCCACTTTCCTTGCGGGTGCTGCTGTAACCCAAGCGCACCATGCCGCCACTATCGCAGACCATGCTAGTAATGTTGCTATCCAATCCCAATTAGAAGCCTTCCAAGCTAGACAAGTCATCGCACAGCAGCAATCCGACTTTGGTCAGGTCGCTGCAGAAATGCGCGACGCTGCAGCACGAGCCATCCTGCACAACCAGGAGGAAGCTCACGCCGCTCTGGCTGAGAGGGACAGGGGTTCGGAGTTGTTTGAGCATAACCTCACTCAACAGGCCCAACAATTAGTTTTGGGGGCTAGGCAACAGGCTCAGCAGGAAGTCTTAGAGAGTCAAGCGGTTTTGCAACGGGAAGCCCAACAATTTGTGGAATCTAATGTTAGACCACTTCAACAACAAATCAATTTGGGTAACCAACAGTTGGCCACTCGGGAAGTTGAAATAACTGAAAGGGATACTAGGATTGCTCTCCTTGAGCAACAGCTGGCAGAAGCCAGGCGCCAACACTACTTGGCCGTAGCATCCCCGGTTCCAGTTTCCCCCATTTCAGGTTCTGCCCTCATGGACTTACTTGCGGATTTCCCCCAAGAAAATACTAGTCAGAGAGTGATCCCTGAAGACCAAACTATGGATGCCTTTAATCTGTTTGAGGGTTATAATCCAGCTCCAGCTCAAACACCAGATGTTCGTGCTAGGCCTTTTGGTTCCCCACAAAATACTTCAGCTCCCCTGCAAGAGGTCGCAAATCCAATGGTTGTAGAGGCAACTACTTGGGCCACCCCCAGGGTTTCTGTTGGTCAATCATCCCATGAAGTAGCACCAAATGTTGTTCCGTCCATGCCTCAATCTTTTCACCCTCCGGGTGCCACACCCGTGACTGTTATGGCGAACCCCCAACCTGCGGAGTTGGCAGTTGCCAACTTGTCCATGCCAGCAAATGCCATGGTACCTAGCGCTAATGTTGCAAGTGGTTCGAATCCAACAGAATCAGCTTTAGTCCAACAACTCTTAGCTGAAGTGAGTAGATTGACCAATGCATTGCAATCGCAACAACAGCAACTTCAGCAGATGCAACAACAACAATCACAGCAGCTTACTGCCCATGCACCCCTGCCGATAGCACCTCCGTGCACGCCCCCAAAGGGCGCTGCTGCTAGCGCACCGGGCTTAG
>CAMXCT020003197.1:0-2500 GCA_947184155.2 Cladocopium goreaui | reverse complement strand
GACAATTGCATGGTGGAACGCAGGGGGAGTGACAGTTTTTAAAGGAATAGGGTCGCAAGTGACTGTTTTTTAGGGTCGCAAGTGACCGGGGATTTTAGGGTCACAAGTGACCGTTTTTTAGGGTCGCAAGTGACCATGGACCCTGCACGGACCCCTAATCCCAAAGCTAAGGCCACGCCTAAGAACCAGGGTTCAGGGGGGGGTAATCCTAATCCTCAACCAAAGAAAACCCCTAAAAAGGAGGACGTGAAGGCAGCTCCTGCCCCAAAAGCGAAGCCTAAGGCTAAGCCATCCGGCCCAAAGCCGCCTCCGCCCAACCGAAAGGGCAACACGACGCCGCGTGGGGAAGAGGCTAGGAAAGTAGCAAAAATGAGCGCTTCCGAAAAAGCCAAAACCCCTTGCATGTTCTATGCGTACAATGCATGCAAAGCTAAGTCGTGCGCGTTTCTCCACTCAGACACCAACAAGTATAAGGGACCTCCTCCTAGAGCACTTGGTAAAAGTGGTAAAGCCCCTGCCAAAGCTGCTGCTAGTATGGCAACTGTCATAATCCCAGAGGTCGCTGCCGATGGCGCGACTAATAATCCTGACCCCATCAATGCCATGCCAATGAAGGCCTCCAAATCCATCCCTTGGCTTTGGGACACGGCCGCAGGTCGACACTTGATTGGACGCCAAGCCCTCACACCAGCCATGAAGGAGCACTTGCAGCAATCACCCAACCCTGTTGCTTTTGCTACCGGAGGTGGCAGCCAGCCTGGCCAAGAGTCACTAGCCTTTAATGGAAGTAAGATTCTTGAAGGTGAAGAGGTCTATGTCCTTAAAGAATGTCTTCCCGCACAAAGCATTGGTAAGACTGTCATAGATAAGGGTTACATGTTTGTCTGGGATCCTAGAGAGAATGTCCCCTACTTGATAGCTCCAGAAAATATCAACAGGTGTAGGATGAAAGTTCCCCGGAACGCTAGAATCTGTGCATCTAGGGTAGTTGAATATGTTCCCCAGTATGATGAAGAGTTGACCCCACGCCATTTTGTGCCCAGCGAGCACCTTGCTCCTGTCTCAACTGCCGTGCCAGCTCCATCTGTGGAATCTGACGCTCCCGCTGATGATGAAGAAGATCCTAATGACCCCGGCTATGCTCCTAGCTTTGCCGGTAGTGACCTTCCTAGTCCCTCAGAGTTAGATGAAGTTCTAGATCCCGAACCTGTTGAGGACGCTGCTGGGTCCCCTAGCGCGTCGGAGCCCAAACACCCAATGGATGATAAGCTTTTGGTAGAGCTAGGTGATGGTGAGCCGCCTAAGGATGAAATTCTAAAGCAGCAAGCCACTAGCCCTGAACATTTGCGCACCCATTTTCCCAAAAATCCCTACTGTCCTTTGTGCCATATAGCAAAAGATACCGCCATGAGGGTTTCACATGTCAAAGATGGCAAAGCCGATGATTTTGTTGATCCCCCAAAGCAGCCGCTGGAACAGCTTGCTACTGATGATGTTATCTTAGCTAAAGGGTCCGAACACTTGGGTGTAGGTATAGGGGGAATAAGGTCGCATCATGTCATCCGCGACGCGTACTCTGGTGCGCGTGTTGCATACCCATTGTCTAAACGTACTGCTGACGCGCATGCTCGCAACTTTAGGCATTTCTTAGGATTGCGTGGATCAGAGCTCACCACCCGAACGTTCATCAAAATGGACGAAGCAGGCGAGCTTGAACAGGCGGCACATGCCGTAGGCATGGTTCCAGAAACCTCGTTGCCGAACAGATGGCCCCACAATGCCATCCTCGAGAGAGATGTTCGAGAGGAGAAAGAATGTTGCCGCACTATCCACCTCCAATCTGGCCTTCCCTATGAGTATCACACATATAGCTATCCATATGCTTGCCTTTCAATGTCATTCGACAAGCCTTCAATAGCTGACCCCGACAAAACCCAATGGGAGTCGCTTACTAGGAATGAGTTTGATGGCATGAGGTTATGCTTTGGTCAGTTAGTGTATTACCGTAGGAAGTCACCCACCAAAAGGACTTTGGAACCCAACATGTCACCTGGTCTATTTTTGGGTTGGAGGATTGATCCCGGTTTCCGATATAGAAATATCTTAAGGGTGTTAGACTACCAAGAGTATCACACTAGAGGTGGGAATTCAGCCGTTGATGTTCCAGAAGCAGAAATCTTTGTCCCTGAAGGTGATCCTGTTTTTCCAGTAGGTTTTTCACGCCACCAAGCTCTCATCAGGGGGGATAACCCAGATGATCTTAAGTTGCCTGAATATGCCTTAAAGGATGTGCCCTTCCCCAAGGAGGGCGGAATAGCCTCACCCTCTACACCAAGTCTCAAAAGTCGTTCTGTTTATATAACCGTTGACCGTATCCTTAAGTGGAAAGAGACCCCTGGTTGCAAAGGCTGCACTGGCCATTCGCGCGTGCACACTGATGAGTGCAGAGCCCGCTTCTCAATGTTAGTTGAAAAAGAGAAAGAAGCCGAAAAAGAAAAGA
>CAMXCT020003196.1:47343-73462 GCA_947184155.2 Cladocopium goreaui | reverse complement strand
TGTGAGTCTATATGCACCGTGTCTGTACGGCCGACACTCCAACTTTGGCCTTTCTGTTTCGCTTTTCAGGTGTTGGCCGAGGAGCTCAACGCAGTGAAGCGCCGTCGTGCAGAAAAGCGTGCTGAGCAGCGAGTGCTAGCGCAGCAGGAGAAGATCTTGAAGCAGCGGCGCATGCGCATACTGCAGGTCGCTTTGTATGGACGACAGCAGCATGTCGCACTCAATCATCTGATTTTGCTGTGAAAGGCAGCTCGCCAGTTGAGCCAAGATGACTTACCTCATCCTATTGCTTCATCAAACTGCAGGTGCCTTCACAGTGTGCATTGCGCTGCAACATATGAGAGCAGGCTTTTGATCTTTTCTAGGTGATGGCCCGGCTGCTGCCCATCCCCTGCTGCCCATCCCCTGCTGCCCATCCCCTGCTGCCCATCCCCTGCTGCCAGCTGCTGCTGCTGCTGCTGCTGCTGCGGCTGCGGCGGCGGCGGCGGCGGGGCGTGGCGGGCGGCGGGCGAGCGGCGGCGGGCGGCGGGCAGGCGGCGGGCGGCGGGCGCGGCGCGCCGGCGGCGGGCGGCCGGCTCGGGTGGCTGCTCTGCGGCGCTGCGGCGGCCGGCTTGCATTCGCGGCGGCGAGCTGCTTCATGCGGCCGCTAGCGGCTGCTGCGGCGCCTGCCGCTGCGCCTGGCCCTGCTGCTGTTGCAGGTGAACTGTTCTCTTGATTTTTTTTGTGATCAGTAATCAGTGCTTTATGTGATGCGGGCCCTGATGGAGACGATGACGCCGTTGATGCCGCTGGCAATGATGTTGCTGAAGGTTGGGCGACAATTTCTGCAAAGGTTTGCTTGAAGCTTGCATGTGGTCTGTTGCAGGTGCCCCACCCGACGAGAACGTTGACGACCTTACCAAAGGAGCGCAGGGACAGTCCAAGCTGCTCTAGCGAACTCTAGCGCATGTCTATTTATTGGACCCGGTTTTCATGGCAGGATCAGATGTTGAAGTGCCGGCTGCTGAGTTGAATCTGCATGAGTCAGCCGCAGGTAGATGGTAGATTGTGTGAATCGGAGTGGTGGCGGCGACCTACAGAGACCCACCAGCTGCCCTTCTGCATTTCCTATTGAGCTGAAGACTGGAGGTGATATTCCATTGCACAGTTCCACACCGCTGTGACAACATGGCTTGCAGCAATCCGTCGCGATCCAACTGGCAAAAGACCTGGCTGTGCTTCATGGGGCAGTTGTTTTAGGGTTCGTAAATTTGTTCCAGAACGGTTGCCGCTCACAGAGGGCCTCTGCAGTTATTCGGCTAAACTCCGAGGAAAGAAAAAAATAGACTTAACACAGTCTGTGCTGGCAGCGGCGGACCCCAACAATGTAGCAGAGCGGCAAACTTCCGGCCTCTGCATAGCGCTTAGGGCCAGATGGACTGATGCAAACCAGTGGCTGATTGAAGTACAGTTCAAGATTCCCGCCGCGGATGCTGTTTGTGTTAAAGTAGCTTCAAGCTTGACATTTTTCGCACATAGAAGCCTGCAAAGCTTCAGCACATCTGACAAAATGAAGCAACCAAAAGCAGACCCGCCAGGAGGGACCACTTTCGATCCTAAGAGGGTCCACTTTTGGGCCCCTTCTGAAATACATTTGCTTTGCGCGAGCATCTAAAACTGGGCCCTCAACATTTTGAATCCGGTGCCTCCCGCAAGGCCTGTTTGACGCCCCAGTCAAATACTCTCTTGAATCGCGTTGTTCGAATCTAGCTACATACATCAACGTCACACATAGCAACCGCGAGTTGGCAACAAGGGCCTCGAACAGTTCAAGATTCCCGCCGCGGATGCTGTTTGTGTTAAAGTAGCTTGCAGCTTGCACAGCTTCAGCACATCTGACAAAATGAAGGGGCCAAAAACAGACCCGCCAGGAGGGACTTTCGATCCTAAGGGGGTCCACTTTTGGGCCCCTTCTGAAATACATTTGCTTTGCGCAAGGGTCTAAAACTGGGCCCTCAACATTCTGAATCCGGTGCCTCCCTGGGAGCTTGTTTGACGCCCCAGTCAAATACTCTCTTGAATCGCGTTGTTCGAATCTAGCTACATACATCAACGTCACACATAGCAACCGCGAGTTGGCAACAAGGGCCTCGAACAGTTCAAGATTCCCGCCGCGGATGCTGTTTGTGGTAAAGTAGCTTCAAGCTTGACATTTTTCGCACATAGCAGCCTGCAAAGCTTCAGCGCATCTGACAAAATGAAGGGGCCAAAAACAGACCCGCCAGGAGGGACCACTTTCGATCCTAAGAAGGTCCACTTTTGGGCCCCTTCTGAAATACATTTGCTTTGCGCGAGCATCTAAAACTGGGCCCTCAACATTTTGAATCCGGTGCCTCCCTCAAGGCCTGTTTGACGCCCCAGTCAAATACTCTCTTGAATCGCGTTGTTCGAATCTAGCTACATACATCAACTTCACACATAGCAACCGCGAGTTGGCAACAAGGGCCTCGAACAAGGGAGGCCCCCACCGCGTCCCCAAAAAGTATACCGATTTCAGGTGCCAAAAACGAACCCTCTGGACATGGCAAGATGCTGCTCCTATAGCAACACAAAGATCAGCAAATGTGGAAACACTTCCCCTGTACATTGTCAAATTTGAAGCGTGCACACGTGCAACTTTTTCAGCGTAGGAAACAGAACCTGTATAGTATAGTTTCTTATTCACATTTATTCACACTTCCGAAAGTTGCATGTTTGCACTCTGATATTTCTCCATCTATTTTGTGGTAGCAAAATAAGAGAAATTGACCACGCTGACCACGCTGTTATTCCTTCCGAAGTGGTTTGCCTGCGACCTTATCCGCCACAATTTCTCAAATATGGGCACGTTCCCCGGCACCCTCTCCACACAATGATTCAGCAAAGTAAGATAATCATTCTTTGCAACATCTGCACACACAGACTCTGCGAACTGAACCTAGCTGCTTCACAAAAGTGTCTTCACTTTGCAGAAGCTTGCGCTTTGATCTTTGTTTCGGAGGGCAAGGGAGGGATGCCGGGTCTGTCACGTGCACTTGTGCCAGCTCAGGGGTCCAAGAGGTGGCGTTTGGACGGCTTTTATTTCTACCTGTCACAAAGAAGGGTCGGTTTTTTGGACCTAAAAAGACGAAAAACTAGAACTAGACACACAAATACGGGCCTCCCCAGTATCGTGCGATGTTTCTTTTCGGGTATGGCCGCCAATGGTCACATGGCACGGTCCTTCAAAAAAGTGTGTGAAAATTTTACAAGAAGGGAGTGAAAAGTCCAAAAATTGACACACATTAACTGGCACTCAGCCAGCAGTGGATTGATCGGAAAGTATTGAAAAAAAGTATCGTGCAAATGTTAATGTCCGCCCAGCTGATGAGCCACCTCTGATACTGGCCACTCAGACGGCCAACCAGAAGATGGTACAAATGTTGCTGAGTGCAAGTGCTGGCCCGCATGTCAAACCTATGTGAATGATCCTCGCTGCTACACCTGTCGACAATTGTGTCCTGACCTGCAAGGGAAGGAGGTGATTGCCCTCCAACTTGCACAAAGCGCTGGTATTACACCTATTGCCGACCTCCTGCAACAGGTACTCGAAGATGAACCAGAGCAGAGTGTATTGCAAGTGGATAGCGAGGCCCGGGGCCTGCAGGATTGTTGGCACCTGTCGGAACACGTTCATGCTTCTTTTGAAGAGGATGGATATTGTGGCATAGGAGGGGTCTTGCTTGGTGAAACTGCAAAGTTTTGGAATTATTCAGCGAAGAGGTGTCTCTCGAGCTTGTTCAAGTGATCAAGACAGAAGGTCAAGTGACCATCATGCAGGAACTGGAAATGTTAACTCTGTTGGTGGCCGTGGAAAGTTGGTGTCCGAAGTGGACAAGCCACAGGTTCGTGGCCTTCACCGATGACAGTGAGGCCGTGAGAGGAAGCTTCCTCAAGACGTGGACTCACAATGGATCGAACAACAGACTACTTGCCAGAGTGTTTAAAGTGGAAGAGGGGTGTGGCTGCCAAGTTTGGTTGGAACGCGTACCTAGCCAACCAAATCCTTCAGATGATCTCTCGAGACACAAAACCAAAGTCTGTAATGGATTGGCGGAGAAGTAGACTCATGAAAGCTTGGCTGAGTTGGCCATTGAATTGGGGTGAAAGCGCGACCAACCCAGGCGACCGAAACCCCATTCGATGAAAAAGGAATGAATGCAGCGAAGCTGAGAGAAACCAGTTGGACGGTTTGTTCATGTTGACTGATTTTCCTATTGAATCAAAACACAGCAGGATAAGATGTCGCAGCT
Organism: Cladocopium goreaui; assembly: GCA_947184155.2. Lineage (NCBI taxonomy): Eukaryota > Dinophyceae > Suessiales > Symbiodiniaceae > Cladocopium > Cladocopium goreaui. The sequence continues at coordinate 69,152 of CAMXCT020003196.1, read as the reverse complement.
TAATGTTCAAGCGGTAGTACAGAAATGTTGCAGAGGCATGTTGAGGTGCGCAGCCAAGTGATGAAACAAACATAAGATGAGTCTCATGTGAAACATGATACCGCGTTTATTTTTACAAATCAGTTGTGAGTGAACCATTGAGTGAACGTCTGCACACACCACCATGTTTAGGCTGCGGCTTTTTCCTGTCACCAAGCTTCAAGTGAAGCATCCAGAAAGTGCTGGGAGAAGTTCCATGGACATGACATGTTGCATCTTGACATTGCATTCAACATGTTCAGACGTGATCCATGGATCAACCATCAACATGTTCAGTACTTTAACATGTTCAATACTGTCCCAGATTTTTCGTCCCTACCCAAGGGGCCCACCCACAGTGATGTCTGTTCACAATGATCACGATTTGCCAATTCCGGCACTACACCAGCGCGCTTCTGAATCTTCGCGAGCTCATCGCACGCACCAAGGATCAAGCACACCATCTTGCCCAGCTCCATGACGATCTTTCCTCGTTTTTGACAGAAAGCAAATATGCCCTCCATCGGGTTCTGGAACTTCAATTGCGTGCGTTGGAGTCCCTTGAGGAACATGAGAAAACTCTCATTCAAGTCATCTTTGGGACCCTGTTGCACCTTGAGACAGGCAGATTCCCGTCATGACTGGGCACAATACCCGTTGATCACGTGATGCCAATGTGTCTCATCATCAAATTTCTTCACGACCAAGTGGTCTTGCAGTCTTTCAGTTGGTCATTTTGGCTTACCCAAAGCCAAAACGCGACCAACCCAGGCGACCGAAACCCCACTCGATGAAAAAGGAATGAACGCAGCGAAACTGAGAGAAAACAGTTGGACGGTTTGTTCATGTTGACTGATTTTCCTATTGAATCAAAACGCAGCAGGATAAGATGTCGCAGCTTAATGTTCAAGCGCTAGTACAGAAATGTTGCAGAGGCATGTTGAGGTGTGCAGCCAAGTGATGAAATAAAAATAAGATGAGTCTCATGTGAAACATGATACCACCCTTATTTTTACAAATCAATTGTGAGTGAACCATTGAGTGAACCTCTGCACGCACCACCGTGTTTAGGCTGCGGCTTTTTCCTGTCACCAAACTTCAAGTGAAGCACCCAGAAAGTGCTGGGAGAAGTTCCATGGACATGACATGTTGCATCTTGACATTGCATTCAACATGTTCAGACGTGATCCATGGATCAACCATCAACATGTTCAGTACTTTAACATGTTCAATACTGTCCCAGATTTTTCGTCCCTACCCAAGGGGCCCACCCACAGTGATGTCTGTTCACAATGATCACGATTTGCCAATTCCGGCACTACACCAGCGCGCTTCTGAATCTTCGCGAGCTCATCGCACACACCAAGGATCAAACACACCATCTTGCCCAGCTCCATGACGATCTTTCCTCGTTTTTGACAGAAAGCAAATATGCCCTCCATCGGGTTCTGGAACTTCAATTGCGTGCGTTGGAGTCCCTTGAGGAACATGAGAAAACTCTCATTCAAGTCATCTTTGGGACCCTGTTGCACCTTGAGACAGGCAGATTCCCGTCATGACTGGGCACAATACCCGTTGATCACGTGATGCCAATGTGTCTCATCATCAAATTTCTTCACGACCAAGTGGTCTTGCAGTCTTTCAGTTGGTCATTTTGGCTTACCCAAAGCCAAAACGCGACCAACCCAGGCGACCGAAACCCCACTCGATGAAAAAGGAATGAATGCAGCGAAACTGAGAGAAACCAGTTGGACGGTTTGTTCATGTTGACTGATTTTCCTATTGAATCAAAACGCAGCAGGATGATAAGATGTCGCAACTTAATGTTCAAACGGTAGTACACAAATGTTGCAGAGGCATGTTGAGGCGTGCAGCCAAGTGATGAAAAAAACAGCACCTTTGTATCGCCTGGAAAAATCGGTGGAGCGCAAACTCTTGCGTGCAAGAGTTTGTGTTCTTTTGGTTGCTGTATACTGGGTCCTCCTATGTTCGCAGTGTTGACATGTTTGCCCCATCGCTGTTCTTGGAAACCTATGACCATACCAATCATAGAAACTTGTTTTATTGTTGGTGGATAAGGCATTGGTTTTGCCCAAACATGTACAAGTGTTTCAACGTGAAACATGTTGCGTGAATAGTCGGTGTTTACGTGCATCACAAAAACATATTTTCTCAGGATTACCCTAATGTTCATATATAATCACTTGTTTTCTTGCTGCATATGTCCCGCGAAAGTGGATCAAATAGAAATGGACTGCGTGAAAAAAGGGTTGAAATACAAACATCATTGGGTATCCAAGGGTCCTGTTTCGAAACATTCCATTTTTTTTCCATGCTCAAATTTGGAGGGGCGGATTAATACAGTTGACAAATACCTGAGTTTCGCTCATGCCATGCCCGAAACAAAAATGATTCATGTCAGGGGTTTCACTCAAAATCATATCCCAGAAATGTGGAAAAACACAACCCTTTCGACTGGCCAATTTTGGCCGTTGAATTTTGAACCTTGGAACGCCTCGTGTGGTGGCCCATGGGTTGAACGTTGGATCCATTGGATGCTGACGTGTCGGGGTGACGCCCACAATGGTATCTCTGGATGATTTTGATCACGTCACTGCCCAAATGACCTAGCCTATTTAACGGAGATTGTTTGATGAACTCGCCGGAAATATTGGAGTGATTCATCAGGAAAAGTGGTTGGTTCATTAATTGATTCAGATTATCTCTTGGATATCGTAAACTTGATTGGGCTGATCCCATCCTCTCGTGGCCCTTAAGAATGCCACCATAGGTCGGGAGACAAAGTGAAAAATAACTATGGAATGTTCCGTCAAGGATTATTAAAATGTCATTTTTGGGGAAGGGAAGTACTTCCTTGTTCTGCGGAAAAACTGCAAGCATTCAACATGCTGATCAGGTGTTAATTCTTATTGATTTTTTCATTTCTTCCGGCAAAAATCCATCATTTGATACCTTAATATTTTACCCTGGTTTTGAACCATTCCAAACCAACATGGCCCTGGCGATCAGCTGAGGTTTCTTTCCATTATCGCAAATTTTGGGTCGGGCTCTCACTTGCGATGTTGGTGGTGGTTATGTCGCGGCAGATGATCAAAAAACCCCTTCAACTTCGCTTAAGTGTGGCTGCGGACAGCAATTTTTCCACTGGAAATTCCTTGCAGAGTTCGTTGGACTTGGCCAACCTGTCGGTACCGCTTCAGAGCGTAACCAACGGGTTGACCACTTCAGCTGATGTGTTCCCTTCTGGTGCCTTGAATCAGCCACTTGGGGAGGTCACCAATGTCTCAGTGTCAGTGTCGATGCTGGACCTGCACGATGAAAAATTGACAGAATCCAACCAGCAGCCAACTCCCAAGCTGCTCCCAAGCTGGTCAGACCGGTCACACCGGTCACACCGGTCACACCGGTCACACCGGTCACACCGGTCACACCGGTCACAGGTCACCGTGGAACCAGGCCAGCCAAAACCGTGTTGCTACAGCGGCATCAGATGTCAAAAGACTTCCAAGACCTACAGTATCCTGTTTGAAGTGGCATTTTTTTCAGTTTTTTGCGATGAGAAATATTCCCAGTTTGAGAAAAAAATATTAAAAACAACATTGGTTTGTGGTTTGGATCACTCAGAGTACTATAAATTTACGGGGAAAAATATACTGTAGACAAATTTAGTTTCAGACAGGGTTTTGTTCTGAATTTTGGATGTCGGATGATACCTCTTGGGAATAACTTTGAAATATAGCCGGGTGATTTGTCAGCAGGAATCTACATCAGCTCCAACGGGCACACGATTTATGCCCCCATGGTTTCGACAGCGGTGGCAGGCTTAAAGCAGAGGCAGGCAGAGTGTGGATACGAAGTGAAGCGGGTGGTGGAGAGAGTCGTCCGTGGGCGCCATGGGCGCCTGAAATCTGTAATCTATCCAGGAAAATTCCATGCTGGCGATGTCTGGATCCATGTTGGGAAGTGGTTGCAGGCGGACTTCTTCCGACATTGCCAGGACTTAGCATTGAAACAAGTCTACTGCATCTTGTATCAGAGCGACCCATGGGACGTCACTGCGGGTCCGGGGGTTTGCGAGATATGGGAGTACACCCATGGCAACTCTCCCAAGGCCCCAGTGGTTCGCATTTTGCCCGCTGGCTTCTTGCCACTTTGGGGGCATGAGCAGAACGATCACGAAGCGATGAAGCGTTTGAGTGAATCCAATGTGCGGAAATTGGAGTGGGTCTTCATGGGACATATCGACAAAGGAAACAGGTCGAAGTGTTGGAATCATTTGAAGAACATGCCGGAGCTAAGTCATATGACCTTTACAAACCACATTCGAGGATTCACGCAGGCCGACTGGAAGAATCTGGCAAGGAAACTTGTAAGATCTTGTTTCTGCAGAAGTTTTGAGTTTTTAGTAGCACAAAATCAATTTCCTATATCTTTGGCTTCCGACCTAACTTTTGCGGCAGTGTTCTTTCCCGGAGAATTCTGGTAGGAAGTTCTCCAGTGCTTGTTGAAATTCCATCCAATGTCAGTTTCAGTTAGACTTCAGTGATTTGCGGCAAATTTGCTCAAATTTCTTTTCGCAAATCAGGACATTTTTTCTAGAAGCTGTATATTTTTTGGAGAACAGTGGCTTCCCATTGTGCTTCACCAGTTCGTTAAATCCCAAGTGGATGAAATCCCGATTGACCCGGCCTGGTAAACGTAGCCACATATGGAAAGACATCACCAATTTCTAGCTGGGTAACTCAACTATTTCTATCAATTTTCAATGGCTATGTAACAAATTACCAGAGGGTAGATTTACCACACAATGCTTTATTCCCATGTCTGCATGGTGACCACTGCTGCTTAAATTTTCAATTTTTGTGATGGTTTGATCCTCATTTCTCTATGGTTCAGTCCCAAACATGTTGATGTTGAAATCCCTAATGTGTCAGGAAACACCAGGGCACATAATTTCAGATGGAGTTCATTCTTCCCTGTCATCAAATTCAGATGAATGCTGATGTGTTTTTTCCGCCAGTCTCAGGCTAAATCCTCGTTTGTCAGAAACATCTCTTTCTCCAATTTATGGCTAGAAATTGGAGGGAGGCCTATCCCACCGAAAAAATCCAGGACAAACCCAAATGCCATCGTTCCGCATTTTTGTGGATGGTTAAAAATCCAAATTTCTTCCATGAAACACCCTTTATATGGTAAGAACCAAGCTTTCTTGATGGCTGAAATCCCCTCCTGTTGATGATTTGGAATGGGTCGATTATGTTTTTAATCCCATTTGTTGGTTAAAAAAATGTATTCCCAAACTATTTTGTTTTTCTCGATGTAGATCATCATGTGTTGATAGTTCAGATCCCCGTTTTCTCATGCTGTCAGGTTTAAATCCATTTTTATCAAACATATAGTTTCCAGCATTTCTTGGATGCTTCTAAAGCACCTCTCTGATGGTTTGATCCTAATTTCCCCATTTTTTGATGAACCTGGTCTCACCCTCGGTGGTATACCATTAGAATTCTCCCAGTAAACCAACTTGGCCATCAAAAATGATCTATCCCCATGTTTGTTCGTTATTTCATGTTTTTTGGTTTTTAATGAACTTTTTAAATGGAGTTTCTCATCCGTGCGGTCCTTACAACGAGGAAGCAGAACGTGATCTTTTTGAACCTCCACGGAAATTGCAGTTGCCTGCCCAATCCCAACGAGCGCCTGGAGACCGTGAGAATTAGTTCGGTCTTGAGCTTTGGAGCGCTGATGATCTCGGAACCCACCAATGACGCCGAGACCGAGAGCTTTAAGGTGATGGAAGTGATGATTTTGGCATCATTTGATGGGGATTTACAGTAACAAATGTAACAACAATTGGGGGGTTTACACAATACATTGGGCAAAGAAAGAGAAATGCGGAAAAAAGATGAAAAGGTAGGATTTTCGTGAGAAAATGAGAATGATTGACTTGCTAGAAAGGTAGGATAAAGAAACCGATCGAAAATGGGTTTGCCCAGTTGGAATATGGGGATTGAACCATCAAGGAATAAAACACACAAAATGTAAATGTTCATTAAAAAACAATGGAGACTTAACCATCAATCAAATGGGTTTGTCCAAGCATTTGGGAATTTCACTGACTAAGCATTTGATGGTGATACTTTTTTGCATATCATTCATGGATGTTCATGGGATAGCCAACAATCTTAGTGATTGTCCAATAGTGGGGCATACCCCGAAAATGCAACTGGTACCTGGGGTTTGTAGGGAGACCACATGAGGACAGCTGGAAAAAGGGGGATAACACCATGGAAGTTGGATTTTGAGGTTTTTCGAAGAACATACAAGATTATAACACAACCATCAAGAAAAGCTGATTGAAGAAAATAAAATTGATACTTTGACCATCGATATTGGGATTTGCCAACAGTAAAGGAGGAAGTTACCAAAGAAAAGATGGGTACTTGGCAATCATAAAATAGGCAATGAACCAACGATAAATGGGGATTAGCCACTCAAGAGGTTCGAGGTCGACCGTGAATTAACAAGAAACATGGGGATTTGCTGTACCTGTCAAGAAATGCGGATTGCGCCAACCACAGATGAGGATTTATGATCAATTGATGGGGATCGAACAAAAAAAATGGATTTCACCAATCAATGAATAGGGATCTAGCTATCATAATGGAAGGATTTCAGCAACGAAATCCATGGATCTTTGACCATCAGCCGACCTGGTTTTCACCAAGCACCAATTGACATCGGAATCCAAGTATCACCAATTTTTTCTGCTGGGAGGACATTGTGATTTTTGAGAAGAACCTCTTTCTCAGCTACTCCGAATGGAGCCCCAAATTGAAAGATCTGCTGAGCAGCAATACCAAGATCATGGCGTTCCAGCGCCGCGCCTACGCCTTGTACAAAGAGAGGTTTGCTCCAGGAAAACTCGGAGGGGATGACCCTCCCAAGCCAAGACTCTGCGTTGTGGTTCCAGGTGAACAATAGAGATAGATTCAGATAGATCACATGTACAAAGTTATGTATTAAATATTACCGTATTTTGTGGGCATTTTTTAAAGGTACAGTAGATATTAGCTTGGTTGGCCCAACCAATGTCCTGGATTTTCATGGTCAATAAATGACAGTCGATTCGGTGGCTGAGGCGGCTTGCAAATGGGTTATAACTACCCCAAAATGCGTAGGGTGCCAAAAAAGGATGTCTACCAGTTCAATGAGCTTCACAAAAAAAAGCATGTAGAACTGGTAGGTGTCCAACAGGCAGGAATTGGCCCATACATTATCCCAGGACGCCTCCTGTCAGAGCAGAGAGTCTGGGACACAGAGCGAGGACCAGTCCACTGGCTCCTAATTTTCCCTATCAAACACTGGCAGCCACTGGGGCTACTCCGGGAAAAACTACATTTTCAGAGACCCATGCGGGAATTACTAGTTGATGATGGATGCCCCAATTCTAGGTTAACTTGGGTTTATGCTTGTATCTACAGTTGGAAGGGGTTATACACCAACAAACATAACTCGGCAGCCCCTAAGAACTGCAGATTGTGAAAAGCCTTGGAAATCTTGGCAGGACCGAATTGCTCAGGCTGAGCAAACAGATGACCACAGTCGTGGAGGACCCAAAGTTTCAGCCAGGAAATTGCCTCAATTTGATCCCCAGAGTTTTCGAAGCATTTCGACTTCTTTCTGGATGTTGGGACCAAGAGAACTGCAAGTTTGATTCCTCTTTGGCCGTGTGTTGTGCACCACAAAAACTCCGAGGTTTGGTTTAGTCATTTTAGTCAAGGACGTCTTGTTTGGGTTTCTAGACCCCTGGCGAAATCATCCTAGGGACGCGCTGCCAGCTTTCCTGTGCCTTAGATAGACCTGTTGTTGGGCCTGCGAGGAGTGGACGAAGTAGGTACATTTGAAGATTCAGCAGATCTTCGCAACAGTACTTCGGTGAAGCCCTGGTGCTTGTGAACTGAGGAGGAAACTCCAATGAAAAGCAGATGCGATGTCACTCTGGATGACTGGAATCTCAACTGAACCGCCCATGATACTGGTGATCTGGTGATGGGTACATGGTGTAGTCCCATGACCCGCGACCCTGAAGCGCTAGCACCACCGTCGTAGTGCGCAGCAGCCAGAAAAGGGGAGAGACCACCTGGCTTCCTTGGGACACAGATGAAGGTCTGACAAGAGTGACAATTCTGTCGGGCTTTTTTTGGTTGAGATTTATCGAGGCTGAAAAATAGGAGCATTTGGAGGCCCCATCTGGTTTTGGGCCAAGCTGTGGGCCAGTGGGGATCCCAATGAACCCTGGCTCGAGGACACAAGCCGCTGAGCTGGCTCGAAGCCATCGGTTCGCATCACAAAGCATGGCCGGTTCAACAAGGATTTCCCAAGGGAGAACAGCACAGATCTTCCACAGATCTTCCACAGAGTCCAGTCTTCCAGGGAATCCTTGATCTTTGCCCTCAAAATCTTTGATGTGTAGCCCATAGATTTGAAATTTGGCTTGACTCTTGACTGCAACCATCTCCAGCATACGGTAATAGCATGTAATAGCAATACCACTAGAGTGCTGTAATCACCAACTGGCGGCAGGATGTCGTTTTCAAACCAAGGGTGGGACCATGAAGGCTTTCAAAAAAAACATCTGGGAAACCCAAGCCATCTTGAGTTGATTTTGTGGCTGGGAAAAGTCCCGGCCCTGCGCCAAGCAAAGTGCCACTGGGCCCATGATGGAGCGTCATGCGACGGTCCAACGGAGCACCTCAAAATGTCGCCCGGCTCTGCCTGCTCTGGTTACCAGTTATGACAGTGGTTCCAGAGGATGATCTCACCCCTGCCACAGCTTCCGAGGTCAGTCGCGCCAGCTGCGATGTGGTGAAGGTTGCCTTTGGACTGGCCGCGCTGCTGAGCGTGCTGCTGAACTTTGCCGTGGTGCGGTGGATGTTTCAGGGAATTTTCATTACACCGGGCATAGCATGGCATAGCAGGTGAGAAGTGTGCTGCCAGGTGGTGCTATCTCCACTGTTTCAATTGGCTTGCGACCTGGAGGCTGGTGAACGGGAAGAAGTTTGTGGGGGAATGGACCATCTTCAGATATCTTCAGCATACGTATTCTTGACCTTGTAGTCCTATTTGAAATGTAGTTAGTTAGAGATCATTTGAATCCCTTTATCCTGCAATTTGACGATTCTGAACCAACTAATCAAAAAAAGGGGGTTAACCAAAAACGGACCACTGACTGCACAAGCCTGTTTGACCTGTATCAATTGGCCCTATGCAACGTTAAGTGACTGTCAATTGCGAAAGGCTTGGGTATTTGGGGCGCAAGGGCTGCTTATTACCCCTAAAAATGTGTAAAATGAAAATCTGCTTATTACTGTTGTCCCCAGACACTGGGTCACGTCTTCAATTGTTTCGGTATAGTTTATCATAGCGATGGTCTCCTCTGATCATCCTGCCTTTTCCTTTGAAAACCTCTTGTTTTCGTGTGTTTTCTTGAACTATATAATCTAGTTGAGTTGTTCTGGGTTGTTAAGTTGTCAAGCCATCAATCAAGAGTCGGCCGCAACAAACGTATGACGCCGACGAACCACCACTCAGATTGATCATGACACCACAATGAACAGCTATCAGTCCGTGATAGTTGCTATTGGCTATTGTATCAACGGTATACGCTGAGAACTGAGTTTGTTTGAAGATAGGGTAGCCAAAACATCCAACGGAAGATCAAGGCTTTTCTCAATCTGCGGCTCAGTTCATGGACTCCCCTGTTCAACAAACTCGCTTAATTTCTGGATGTTCCTCCAGTCTGAAGAACATCCTACAAGGTGGTGCCCCCCAAGTTATGTTTGTTGGTTTGTAATCCCATGAAAACTAGTTCGATATATCACCAACAAAACTATGGTTATAAGTTGGTTTATAATCCCATTAACTATAGATATATCACATAAATCCTATAAACCATAGCTATTGGAGTTATAAACCCATCACTTTCATCCCCATCCCTAGGAGCCTGGCCGAGCGCCACGGCCGCCACGGCGTCTGGCCGAACGCCTTGGGCCTGGTCGCGGGCGCGTCAGCGAGGAGGGCCCGGCACGAGCGTTTTTTGGGTGGTTGACCCCCATAGAAATAGCGGTAAAAAATGGGGATTTCATGCGATTGTGTGGTGATTTAATGATTTTCATGGGATCTTATGATGATTCGGATTGGGATGTAACCAACAAGAGATATTTTTATGGGAAATAGCCTCTGGTAATTTGACATATCTATGGACAATGGCCAATTTATAGATGATTTACCTATTAAAAGTGGCAATTTATATGTCGTCTTTAGGGTCTGAAACGGGGTCAAAAAAAATTGTGACGCGGATGGCAACGGAAAATCCTCCATGAAAACCGGGGTCAATTCTGCCAGGTTAGATAAAAACACCGTGGGTATCTGATGGGAAACTGATTTTCCAAACCTACTTACTCTGTCAGGTTCCATGTGAGTTTCGAGGCTAGTTATGAGGTTCAAAAGGTGAAGCTGGACCCTGTCCGATTTCAGGCGTGGTCCTCTCTGGAGCCCGTCGACTTTGATTCGCTGCGGCTGCTTCCGAACAGTGTCTGGGAGCCCAAGAGGGTTTGAGCCCATGATTCTTGTTGGTTCAAGGGATCAATCCCGGTGAATCACCATAAAATCCGATTAATGTATATTAATGTTACCACACAATCCCTTCTGAAATCCAATTTTTCAGGATTTTAGAGGAAAATGGATAGAAAGGGGGATATGACCCAACTCTTGTGGCAACCGATTCGGAGAAATAGACTGCGTTCTGTTGAGTATCTCACCAGACTGGGAAAAAGCAATGCCACCTGACAAAACACTAACCAAAACCCGTCTGATTCCATGGAAATTCTGCTACGAGTGGATTATATAGTGCTCAATGTTGCCAACTGTTTATTGCTTGTTGACATCCTGGAATTCTTCTCGAAGTAAACTCCAGGTCCGTCCAGGATCGCCTAACTTTTATAATCAGTAAGGTTCCCCGCAACTGGTGAGTTCATTTTGATAAGAAAAAGGTCCTCATACCTGGTTGGTGATACACGTATATATATATATATATACATATTATATATATATACGTTATGGGTTATATAAATGTTTTATGAATTTTGTTATATATATAATATACATATTTATCTATGTAATGGGTTATATTAGTCTTGTTTCCAAGCATCTCCAAGGGCTCATCCATGGTGGCTAAAGTCATCCCTTTCTTACGATCGAGGAGTTAGAAGCCGCAGCGCGGAAAGCGCCGCGGTGGCTCTTCTTTGGCCTGTCGTCAGTGCATCGAAAACAAGCTGTGCCTCGGATGGATCGTAGCAAAAACACCTGGGGAAAGGATGGGCCATGATGGCTTTTTCATCAGCAAAAAAAAGCGTGTCGCACGAAGAATGGTGGTTTTTCCATGTTGTTGAAAAAACTATGGGGATTTTTAGGCTGACATGGGGAGTGTTATTTTGTCTCTCATGAAGGATAGCAACACAACAAGAATTGTACCAGCTACATCCACCAAAACTTGGCTCGGTAGACCATCCCATTGGGGCCCTTGAAAGGCCCGGTTTCAATCGTCACTGACGGTGCCCCGCCTGTCGCAGGAATACCTGGGTATCACGCTGTCCCATTTGTTCGACGCCTTAGGCGAATCTACGGACACAGGTCGAGGGGGAAACCTGACCAGGAGAGCTTCCCACTCCACAAATGGATAAACACACGAGTCAATGACTCATAGAATTTTGGCGAATTTTGAGTGCATCACCATTTTTCATTGAACACACAGAATATACATGACCTAGTGGGAAGAACAGAAAAGCTGGTTTTGCCTATGGTGATGAGATGCTGGCTTTTTTTCAAGGGATTTCTTCAAATTTGGGTGTCATCTTTCAACTGACCCTTTCACTGCGGCCTGGCGCAGGTCTTGTGGTACACCTTGCGGATTTTGATGAAAATTGGGTCAGTGGCATAGTGGCATTGTGGATCTCCCGGAGCGTCACAAGATTCGCTTGGCGGGTCCTTCTGCACGAAGTTTTTTTGGCGTTTTTTTCACAGATTGTCATCCGCAAGCACATTGAACAACGGCCGAGGTGTTCCAAAGTCGAGATTGGCTGAGAAATGCTTTTGAAGATGAAGTGCAGGCGGTGTTGACGTGAATATCATCGCAGCTTATTGGTGACTCACTTTCGGCTTTCCAGATCATCATCGTCGACACAAAGGGTGGATTTCCAGGCCAAACTGTGTTTATATATATAATATACATATATATATATATAGATCCAGTTTGTTTGGATTCTATATAGTATACATAGATATAGATATAGATACAGGTATATGTATACATACACACACATGTATATATATATATAAACATAAATATGTATATATTGTTCATATATAATCTAATATGTATATGAATGATTACAACGGCGATAAACCCCAATCATCCCTGGCGTCTCCATCTGGGAAGGCCAATCGCCTTCACGTCATCCACGCACCGGAGCGCTTGTACCCGGCCAAAGAGCAGGCTGTTGGGGTTGAAATCTGTCACGGCCCTTATGGTTTGTAACTTATACCTATCATAAGGAGATACTTTATCATTGACACAAACCTATAGGTAAAGATGATGACGCAACAACACTTATGGTTTATTGTATGACTTATGTATATACTGAAACACATCAGTTTAGAATGAAAACTGCCCTCCATTTAGTTGACTACATCAATGGCACCTCGTGGCCCAGATCATGAAAAACACCAAGTATGGCGATCCACCCTTGAGACAGTGGTGGCAGGGAGCCTCAGTCTGCACATCCGGAGATTTGAAGAAACAGCTCCTGTTTCTCTGAAGTGGGGTACCCCTAAAATCCTAAAAAGACCGAAATCTGTCCTTTTTCAGGACAGCCCCACCTCCATGAAGTTGGGAAACACTACCCGACTACTCGACTACCCGACGACCCCGTACAGTTTCTATGGTCACCTTAGGCGAGCGAAGCAAAACTTAGATTATGCCTTTCTCATGTGGCCTGCTTCTCAGTGGGCAATCTGGTGTCGATTGGGACTTGTTGATAGCCAAAGATTGGCTAGAAACCCACTGAGCCTCAGTTTTTTTTCTGGCCGTTTTGACATCGATTGTGATAGTTTCCATGCCAACACAATTGGTACTCTAAAGATCTATGTTGGAATGGTTACACTATGTTCATATTCATATAAACATGTCAACTATGGGATAGTTTCCATATCAACATCAGTTCTAGTTTCCATTCCTTCAAACATCTAGCGTCGTTCCTCAAAAATCGTCGCAGGTATGCCTCAGGCCTGGCCAAATACTACATGCAACTGGAAGATGATGTGCAGGCGATTTTTGGGACACTTTTCAGCTGGAAAATCATAGGAAGAACATGAGTTTTCCCATAGGAAAGGATAAGAAAACGTCGGGAAATCCGTGGCTTCGCCATGGAGGTTGCTGGGATCGAAGTAATGGGGGTTGCTGGTCCAGCTAGCCACTTTTTTAACAGAGGAGGCTAAGCCTACTAGGCTTCCAAGCAACAATTCTGTTGTGTGATTGGTGAAGAGTATCGATCCTCACGGCCTCAGACTAAAAAAATAATGCGGGATGAACTCGTTGACTTACCAGCCATTTTTTTGGGTCAACAAGACAAGATACCAGCATATTAACCCGTACACATATTCATTCAGCCTGTAAGAAAATTGTTGGAAATGGGCCAGACACTTTGCGATTAGGGCACAGCTAAACTGACACCAATTGTGTGGAGAAACCTAATCAAGACCCACACAATTTTGAACAATTTCTTCTGAGTCATGGTGATTTTGCCGGAATCTGGATAACAGCCCCTTGGTTTCACAATGCCTTGTTTAGAATTTTGACCACAGCGCAAGTGGAGTTCATAGGTCAAAATTGTTGATCTTTGCCAAGGCTTGTTGCGAGCAGCAAGTCGTGCTGGCTTACATCCTGATTTGTATCCCAAAGTCCGCCATCCCTTTGTGAGTTAGTTGGCATCACCGTAGCCTCGGCAGGTGACTCCGAGCTTTCTTCCAACGGTCCGGAGGTTCATGAACGAGTCGGCAGCTGAGAACTCCGGTGGCCGTCCAGTGAGTTCACCATTGGCCGGTGCTTGAAACTAAGAATTGATATGTAAGGCCCCCGGATTTATTCAGCCAAACAAAATATACATGACTTTTTTGCCCCACATATCCAGTAAAGTTCAATAATCACAATATCCACATATCGCCACGTTGTGGCTTTTTCGGTGGCTTCACCGTGCCGAAAAATCCAGGAAGGTGACGGGCGACGCCTGGGTGATGGCCGCCTTCTCGAAGCTGGGCTTCATCGGCAAACTCTTCGATGCAGCCAGGTCTTGGGGCCTGGGGATGGCCTGGGGATGGCCTGGGGATGGGATTTTTATAGGGTGAAATCGCCAAAACGAGAGGAAAAAACATGAAAAAACCAGGGAGGAATGGGGGGGATCTGATCAATCTGATCAACAGAATATCAAGAGAACACGAAAACGGATGCGTCCGCCGATCAACCGACCTGGGAGGCTTCCGAAATTGGCAGAGTTCCTGTTGATCTACCATGCTGAGGCACCAGGGCTGAGATAGGTGACTGCGGGAGTCGGTTGATTGTTTGGTCACTTGGTGAACTATCCGAACCCAGGAAATTCAAAATAGGTTGAGTTTGAAGCTCATCTTTGTTCAAGGAGAGCCCTGCCTGCCTCTGTCACCGATGTCCATCCATTGGACCAGCTGACCCTTCGCGACCGTGGCAGCGAAGGCACCTTGCGATTGGTTGGTGTGGATCTTCATCGATGCTGCGTGGGAGCTTAATGACGTGGCGCAATGGCTATGGCTGAGGCACCATTTGAATCCCCCTCTAGATCAAAGTATGCTAAAGTATGATCCAGCATGAAACCAACGGGAGAGAACTGAGTTGCGATTTTCGAATATTTTAGATGTATAAGATGGAAAGTATTTGATTTGGTGATAGATGTTTAATATGTAGAACCTGAGTTTCCTGACAGATACCAAGGCCTCTTCGCAACCAGTGACTGCCATGATCCCCCAGGCAGGGTCAAGGCCTTTGGGGTTCCAGAAATCCATCATTTCTGGGCTAAACAACCATGACTCTTGGGGCTAAAAAGGCATGGTTTCTTGTGACATTTTCGACAAATTGGTTGGGATCTTTTCGCCCAACTTCAAGGCCATGACGGTTGGCATGAGATTTTGTGAAGGGCACCGGGTTGGTTCAACCATTCTCGCAGGATTTGGAGGATGAATTCAACCAGCGCGAATCTGCCAAGAAGAACCCCAACGCACGGTGCCTTAAAATGTTGTGGAACCACCATATTCAAAGGTTTTTTTTTGCTTCATAAAGAACTATGAAGTATTTTGATTTATACATTTGCTTTATTTACATATATATATATATTATGAAAGACGTTTTTGGCCTGTGGGGTAGGGTCTCTGTAAACGGGCTTGGAAACCAGGTGTTTTCTGCAAAAAGGTGTTTTTTTTCTGTTTTCAGCAAAATCAAAGAAACCACATTTTTTTACCATTTTCCATGAAATGTCAGATTTGGCCCAATCCAGATGGCTACAAAACTTGGTTTTTGGCCGTTTTCACTAGAATCCTGAAAAATGGAATTATCGATTTTTCCATTTTCCAGAGATTTAGAGAAAACCCGTTTTTTTCCAAGTTTTGATGGTTTCCGGGCCTGTGAGCTACTTTTCTGTCGAGACCAGCAATCGTGAATAAGAAATATAAAAGCTGAAACAAAAAACAACGGTGGTTTTTAAATGTCAGTCAAGGTGATTTTGCTTGCTACTCGCTGAGAAACCTTGAGTTTGTGTGTAAGAGTGTGTCAATTTATATATATATATATATAATTATATATATATATATACATATATATATTGCCTGTTTGTGGCAACAGGCTCCATTTGTGTGAGCTTCCTTTCTATGAAATGAAGCTGCTGTGGGAGTTCCCACCCTAAAAGCACTATAGCAGCACCTCTTGAAACGGTTGCGATTTGGATTATGTTGATGGTGGGCTGTTGATGGAAATCATTCTGATGATTTCAGTTCCGATTGGTGCTGTCGGCTCCCACAATGTGTTTGGTTCCTGCTTGTGGCGATGAGGTCGTGCTGGTGCTGGTGCTGCTGGTGCTACTGGTGCTGCTGGTGCTGGTGGTCGCGGTGGTGGTGGCCGTGGTGGGGGTGGTGGGGATGGTTGGGATGGTTGTGGTGGTGACGGAATGGGACATGATGGGCTTGGTGTGATAGCGGTGATGCTCATTCTGATGTTGGTGGTGATGGCGGAGGTGGTGTGATGGTGCGGATGGTTCAGAGGGTGGTGTTCCAGGCGATGGCAATAGTGGTGTTGGTGATAATCTTGTCGGTAAAAATGATGACGTCAATGGCGGGCGGCAATGGCAGTATTGTTGATGATGGCGCTGCTGTTGGTGGTATTCTGGTGGGGGTGGTGGTGATCATGCACGTAGTGATGTCGATGATGCTGGTGCTTTTGATTCCTTGATTGGCGTTTTCCGTTCCCACAATGTTTTTTTGTTCCTGCTTGTGCCGATGGTGCTGCTGATGCTGATGCTGATGCCGATGCTGATGCTGATGCTGATGCTGATGCTTGTGGTGGGGATGGATGGTGGGGATGAATGGTAGGGACGGTGCTGCTGGTGCTGAGGGTGGTGGTGGTCGTGGTGGGGATGGTGTGGTGGTGACGGTATAGGTGGACATGATGGGCTTGGTGTGATAGTAGTGATGCTTATATTCTGATGTTGGCGATGCTGGCGGTGAAGGTGATGGTGGTTTGGGTGACAATCTTGCTGGTGAAATGATGACGGTGATGATGGTGATGATGGTGATCATGGTTTTGATGGTGATAGTGATGAAGTTGGTGATGGTGATGATGGTACTGCTCGTGGTGGTGCTTCTAGTAGGGGTTGTGATGGGTGGTGATATTGGTGATGTTGGTGACGGGCCTGCTGCTGCTGGAGATGCTGGCAGTGGTATTCAGGTGGGGTTGGTTGTGATCATGCACATGGTGATGTTGATGATGTTGGTGCTTTTGATACCTTGATTGGTGCTGTCGGCTCCCACAATGTGTTTGGTTCCTGCTTGTGGCGATGAGGTCGTGCTGGCTGCTGGTGCTGCTGGTGCTGGTGCTGCTGGTGCTGGTGGTCGCGGTGGTGGTGGCCGTGGCGGGGGTGGTGGGGATGGTTGGGATGGTTGTGGTGGTGACGGGAATGGGACATGATGGGCTTGGTGTGATAGCGGTGATGCTCATTCTGATGTTGGTGGTGATGGCGGAGGTGGTGTGATGGTGCGGATGGTTCAGAGGGTGGTGTTCCAGGCGATGGTGATAGTGGTGTTGGTGATAATCTTGTCGGTAAAAATGATGACGTCAATGGCGGGCGGCAATGGCGGTATTGTTGATGATGGCGCTGCTGTTGGTGGTATTCTGGTGGGGGTGGTGGTGATCATGCACGTAGTGATGTCGATGATGCTGGTGCTTTTGATTCCTTGATTGGCGTTTTCCGTTCCCACAATGTTTTTTTGTTCCTGCTCGTGCCGATGGTGCTGCTGATGCTGATGCTGATGCTGATGCTGATGCTGATGCTGATGCTTGTGGTGGGGATGGATGGTGGGGATGGATGGTAGGGACGGTGCTGCTGGTGCTGGTCTTGTCGGTGAAAATGACGACGGCCATGATAGTGATCATTTATTTTGATGGTGATAGTGATGAAGTTGGTGATGGTGATGGTGGTGCTGCTCATGGTGGTGATTCTAGTAGGGGTTGTGATGGGTGGTGATGACAATAGTGGTGATATTGGTGACGGGCCTGCTGCTGCTGGAGATGCTGGTGGTGGTGGTTCTGGTGTGGCCAATGGCGGGCGGCAATGGCGGTATTGGTAATGATGGCGCTGATGTTGATGGTATTCTGGTGGGGTTGGTTGTGATCATGCACGTGGTAATGTTGATGATGCTGGTGCTTTTGATTCCTTGATTGGCGTTTTCCGTTCCCACAATGTTTTTTTGTTCCTGCTTGTGCCGATGGTGCTGCTGATGCTGATGCTGATGCTGATGCTGATGCTTGTGGTGGGGATGGATGGCGGGGATGATGGGGATGGTGGGGTGGGGATGGTGGGGATGGATGGTAGGGACGGTGCTGCTGGTGCCGCTGGTGCTGCTGGTGTTGCGGGTGCTGGTGCTGCTGGTGCTGCTGCTGCTGCTGCTGGTGCTGGTGCTGGTGGTGGTGGTGGTGGTGGTGGTCGTGGTGGGGATGGTGTGGTGGTGACGGGAATGGTGAACATGATGGGCTTGGTCGGCTTGGTGTGATAGTGGTGATGCTTATATTCTGATGTTGGCGATGATGGCGGTGAAGGTGGTGATGGGGGAGGTGGTGATGGTGCGGATGGTTCGAGGTGGTGTGCCAGGCATGGTGCTGTTGGTGTTTGTGACAATCTTGTTGGTGAAAATGATAATGGTGATGATGGTGATCATGGTTTTGATGGTGATAGTGATGAAGTTGGTGATGATGATGATGATGATGATGGTACTGCTCGTGGTGGGGATTCTAGTTGGGGTTGTGATGTGTGGTGATGACAATAGTCGTGATATTGTTGATGTTGGTGACGGACCTGCTGCTGGTGGAGATGCTGGCGGTGGTGGTTCTGGTGTGGTCAATGGCGGGCGGCAATGGCGGTATTGTTGATGATGGCGCTGCTGTTGGTGGTATTCTGGTGGGGGTGGTGGTGATCATGCACGTAGTGATGTCGATGATGCTGGTGCTTTTGATTACTTGATTGGTTCTTTCCGTTCCCACAATGTTTTTCCCGAGAGCGCCTGCGAAGGGTTCTTCGTAAAAAAGCAGCCGTAATACTACATCTTCACACCTTCACATCTGCTGATCTACATCTTCACACCTTCACACCTGCAGATCTAGATCTTCACAACTTCACACCTGCAGATCTAGATCTTCACACCTTCACACCTGCAGATCTAGATCTTCACACCTTCACACCTGCAGATCTAGATCTTCACACCCTCACATCTGGACATCTAGATCTTCATACCTTCACACCTGCAGATCTAGATCTTCACCCTCACACCTGCAGATCTAGATCTTCACACCCTCACATCTGCAGATCTAGACCTTCACACCTTCACATCTGCAGATCTAGATCTTCACACCCTCACACCTGCAGATCTAGATCGTCACACCCTCACACCTGCAGATCTAGATCTTCACACCCTCACATCTGCAGATCTACATCATCACATCCTCACATCTGCAGATCTACATCTTCACACCCTCACATCTGCAGATCTTCATACCTTCACACCTGCAGATCTAGATCTTCACACCCTCACACCTGCAGATCTAGATCTTCACACCCTCACATCTGCAGATCTAGATCTTCACACCTTCACATCTGCAGATCTAGATCTTCACACCCTCACACCTGCAGATCTAGATCTTCACACCCTCACACCTGCAGATCTAGATCCTCACACCCTCACATCTGCAGATCTACATCATCACATCCTCACATCTGCAGATCTACATCTTCACACCCTCACATCTGCAGATCTACATCATCACACCCGCACACCTGCAGATCTAGATCTTCACACCCTCACACCTGCAGATCTAGATCTTCACACCTTCACATCTGCAGATCTCTTCTCGCTCTTCTTCTATTCTCTCTTAAGGCGGGGGCGGTGCCGCCGGAGCGCCCCGAAACGCAACCCTTTCGCACGAAATGGACGTTGGACGTCCAAAACCTAGGTAAAATTGCGATTTTGAAGCGTCGCCGGCAACCCTTTCGCACGAAATGGACGTTGGACGCCAAAAACTGAGGAAAAATTGCAACTTTTATTGGTCGCACGCAACCCTTTCGCACGAAATGGACGTTGGACGTCAAAAACTGAGGAAAAATTGCAACTGAGGTGTCGCGCGCAACCCTTTCGCACGAAATGGACGTTGGACGTCAAAAACTGAGGAAAAATTGCAACTTTGAGGTGTCGCGCGCAACCCTTTCGCACGAAATGGACGTTGGACGTCAAAAACTGAGGAAAAATTGCAACTTTGAGTTGTCGCGCGCAACCCTTTCGCACGAAATGGACGTTGGACGTCAAAAACTGAGGAAAAATTGCAACTTTGAGGTGTCGCGCGCAACCCTTTCGCACGAAATGGACGTTGGACGTCAAAAACTGAGGACGACTTTGAGTTGTCAATCGCAACCCTTACGCACGAAATGGACGTTGGACGTTAAAAACTGAGGTAAAATTGCCATGGACGCTTTCGTTTGTGTAAAAGTGCCTGTGTGTAAAAGCGTCTGTGTGTAAAAGCGTCTGTGTGTAAAAGCGTTTGTGTGTGAAAGTGTGTGTGCGTGTAAAAAGCATCTGCGTGTAAAAGCGTCTGTGTGTAAAAGCGTCTGTGTGTAAAAGCGTCTGTGTGTAAAAGCGTTTGTGTGTGAAAGCGTGTGTGCGTGTGTCAAACTCATGAGTGGCATTCTCAGTTTGGAACGCAGCGAACAAATCCTTTGCAGTGGATTGTGCAACTCTGCAGCGACAAGCATAGTTTACCTCTTTACCTCTTTCCTTGGCTCAGATGTGAACGTAGAGACAAGATGCATTGTGTACAGAGTGAACATCCATATTCTTATATGTACGCTGAATGTTCGTGAAACAAGTGATGATTGGCAAACAGGTATCTTGAACATTTCTTGGACTTCTCGAGGTTTCTGTGGGGGCTGTCCGTGAGATCTCGAGAATTGCATTGTGACAATGTCAGTGTTTGTTCACGATGCAGTGGATCTATGTAAGTATAGCACGAAAAAAATATATGTAATGTTTTCATTGAAATGCATGAGCAGTGGACAAAAAATACTATGCGGGCCGATCCAGACCTGCCGCCATTTTTAAGTCGGGACCTTATTCCCGAGAGCGCCTGCGAAGGGTTCTTCGTAAAAAAGCAGCCGTTATACTACATCTTCACACCTTCACATCTGCTGATCTACATCTTCACACCTTCACACCTGCAGATCTAGATCTTCACACCTTCACACCTGCAGATCTAGATCTTCACACCTTCACACCTGCAGATCTACATCTTCACACCTTCACACCTGCAGATCTAGATCTTCACACCCTCACATCTGGACATCTAGATCTTCATACCTTCACACCTGCAGATCTAGATCTTCACCCTCACACCTGCAGATCTAGATCTTCACACCCTCACATCTGCAGATCTAGATCTTCACACCTTCACATCTGCAGATCTAGATCTTCACACCCTGACACCTGCAGATCTAGATCTTCACACCCTCACACCTGCAGATCTAGATCTTCACACCCTCACATCTGCAGATCTACATCATCACATCCTCACATCTGCAGATCTACATCTTCACACCCTCAAATTTGCAGATCTACATCATCACACCCGCACACCTGCAGATCTAGATCTTCACACCCCTACACCTGCAGATCTAGATCTTCACACCTTCACATCTGCAGATCTCTTCTCGCTCTTCTTGTATTCTCTCTTAAGGCGGGGGCGGTGCCGCCGGAGCGCCACGAAACGCAACCCTTTCGCACGAAATGGACGTTGGACGTCCAAAACCTAGGTGAAATTGCGATTTTGAAGCGTCGCCGGCAACCCTTTCGCAACGAAATGGACGTGGACGCCAAAAACG
>CAMXCT020003196.1:0-47243 GCA_947184155.2 Cladocopium goreaui | reverse complement strand
GCTTGTGTGTGTAAAAGCCTCTGTGTGTAAAAGCGTCTGTGTGTAAAAGCGTCTGTGTGTAAAAGCGTCTGTGTGCAAAAGCGTCTGTGTGTAAAAGCATCTGTGTGTCAAAGCCTCTGTGTGTAAACGGGTCTGTGTGTCAAAGCGTCTGTGTGTAAAAGCGTCTGTGTGTAAAAGCTTCTGTGTGTAAAAGCGTTTGTGTGTAAAAGTGTTTGTGTGTAAAAGCGTCTGTGTGCAAAAGCGTCTGTGTGCAAAAGCTTGTGTGTGTAAAAGCCTCTGTGTGTAAAAGCGTCTGTGTGTAAAAGCGTCTGTGTGTAAAAGCGTCTGTGTGTAAAAGCGTCTGTGGGTAAAAGCTTCTGTGTGTAAAAGCCTCTGTGTGTAAACGGGTCTGTGTGTCAAAGCGTCTGTGTGTAAAAGCGTCTGTGTGTAAAAGCGTCCGTGTGTAAAAGCGCTTGTGTGTAAAAGCGTCTGTGTGTAAAAGTCTCTGTGTGTAAAAGCGTCTGTGTGTAAAAGCTTCTGTGTGTAAAAAGCGTCTGTGTGTAAAAGCGTCTGTGTGTAAAAGCGTCTGTGTGTAAAAGCGTCTGTGTGTAAAAGCGTCTGTGTGTCAAAGCGTCTGTGTGTAAAAGCATCTGTGTGTCAAAGCGTCTGTGCGTAAAAGCATCTGTGTGTAAAAGCGTCTGTGTGTAAAAGCGTCTGTGTGTAAAAGTGTTTGTGTGTAAAAGTGTTTGTGTGTAAAAGCGTCTGTGTGCAAAAGCGTCTGTGTGCAAAAGCTTGTGTGTGTAAAAGCCTCTGTGTGTAAAAGCGTCTGTGTGTAAAAGCGTCTGTGTGTAAAAGCGTCTGTGTGTAAAAGCGTCTGTCTGTAAAAAGTTCTGTGTATGAAAAACTTTACAAAAATACGATGCAAACTATTGTCTTGTACTAGTCATATATTGTCTTGATACTACTCTTCTCGTCTGCCTATAATACATCTTTATCATATTATCTTGTAATATAGTGTCTCCATACTAACAACAGAAGACTCTGCTCCTCTACGCTCTCGGGCCATCCGTCGTCTAGTTTTGTTCCTGCTTGTGGCGATGGTGCTGCTGGTGTTGGGGTGCTGCTGATGCCCATGCAGATGGCTGATGCTAATGATGATGCTGCTGATGCTGATGCTTGTGGTGGGGATGGATGGTGGGGATGGTGCTGTTAGTGTTGGTGGGTGCGGCTGATGCTGATGCTGATGCTTGTGGATGGTGGGGATGGATGGTGGGGATGGTCGTGGTGGTTGTGGTGGTGACGGGAATGGTGAACATGATAGGCTTGGTCAGCTTGGTGTGATAGTGGTGATGCCCATTATGATGTTGGTGATGCTGGCGGTGAAGGTGGTTTTGGCGGAGGTGGTGATGGTGCGGATGGTTCGAGGTGGTGTGCCAGGCGATGGTGGTGTTAGTGACAATCTTGTTGGTGAAAATGATGACGGTGATGATGGTGATTATGGTTTTGATGGTGATAGTGATGAAGTTAGAAATGGTGATGATGGTACTGCTCATGGTGGTGATTCTAGTTGGGACTGTGATGGGTGGTGATGGCAATAGTGGTATATGGTGGTGATATTGGTGATGTTGGTGACGGGCCTGCTGCTGCTGGAGATGCTGGCGGTGGTGGTTCTGGTGTGGTCAATGGCGGTCGGCAATGGCGGTATTGGTGATGATGGCGCTGATGTAGGTGGTAGTGTGGTGTGGTTGGTGGTGATCATGCACGTAGTGATGTCGATGATGCTGGTGCTTTTGATTCCTTGATTGGCGCTTTGCGTTCCCACAAAGTTTTTGTTGGTCCTGATTGTGGCGATGGTGCTGCTAGCGTTGGTGGGTGCGGCTGATGCTGATGCTGATGCTTGTGGTGGGGATGGATGGTGGGGGTGGATGGTGGGGATGGATGGTGGGGATGGTTGTGGTGGTTGTGGTGGTGACGGGAATGGTGAACATGATAGGCTTGGTCAGCTTGGTGTGATAGTGGTGATGCCCATTATGATGTTGGTGATGCTGGCGGTGAAGGTGGTTTTGGCGGAGGTGGTGATGGTGCGGATGGTTCGAGGTGGTGTGCCAGGCGATGGTGGTGTTAGTGACAATCTTGTTGGTGAAAATGATGACGGTGATGATGGTGATTATGGTTTTGATGGTGATAGTGATGAAGTTGGAAATGGTGATGATGGTACTGCTCATGGTGGTGATTCTAGTTGGGACTGTGATGGGTGGTGATGGCAATAGTGGTATATGGTGGTGATATTGGTGATGTTGGTGACGGGCCTGCTGCTGCTGGAGATGCTGGCGGTGGTGGTTCTGGTGTGGTCAATGGCGGTCGGCAATGGCGGTATTGGTGATGATGGCGCTGATGTAGGTGGTAGTGTGGTGTGGTTGGTGGTGATCATGCACGTAGTGATGTCGATGATGCTGGTGCTTTTGATTCCTTGATTGGCGCTTTGCGTTCCCACAAAGTTTTTGTTGGTCCTGATTGTGGCGATGGTGCTGCTAGCGTTGGTGGGTGCGGCTGATGCTGATGCTGATGCTTGTGGTGGGGATGGATGGTGGGGGTGGATGGTGGGGATGGATGGTGGGGATGGTTGTGGTGGTTGTGGTGGTGACGGGAATGGTGAACATGATAGGCTTGGTCGGCTTGGTGTGATAGTGGTGATGCCCATTATGATGTTGGTGATGCTGGCGGTGAAGGTGGTTTTGGCGGAGGTGGTGATGGTGCAGATGGTTCGAGGTGGTGTGCCAGGCGATGGTGATGGTGATGTTGGTGACAATCTTGTTGGTGAAAATGATGACGGTGATGATAGCGATCGTGGTTTTGATGGTGATAGTGATGAAGTTGGTGATGGTGATAATGGTACTGCTCGTGGTGGTGATTCTAGTGGGGGTTGTGATGTGTGGTGATGGCAAATAGTGGTGATATGTGACGGGTCTGCTGCTGGTGATGCTGGTGGCGGTGGTTCTGGTGTGGTCAATGGCGGGCGATGGTGGGAATTGTAGTGATCATGGTGGTGATGGCGGTGCTGGAAATGACAAAGTTAATGTGGTATATGACATGATGATGGTGATGGTGCAGCTGTTGCCTGGCACTACTGATGAACACCTTTTTGGGATAGCGCCACATAGTGCCACAGCCTTTTTTCCAAGTTTGACCCAAAAACGAGAAAAACCCGGAAAACTGCAATTTTCAAGCGTTTTGTGATAGCGCCACATAGCGCCACATAGTGCCACAGCCTTTTTTCCAGGTTTTGCCCAAAAACGAGAAAACCGGGAAAAATGCGATTTTCAAGCTTTTTGGGATAGCGACACATAGCGCCACATAGTGCCACAACCTTTTTTCCAAGTTTGACACAAAAACGAGATAGCGCCACATACCGCCACATAGTGCCACAGCCTTTTTTCCAAGTTTTGTACAAAAACAAGAAAACCGGGAAAAATGCAATTTTCAAGCTTTTTGGGATAGCGCCACATAGCGCCACATAGTGCCACAGCCTTTTTTCCAGGTTTTGCCCAAAAACGAGAAAACCGGGAAAAATGCAATTTTCAAGCTTTTTGGGATAGCGCCACATAGCGCCACATAGTGCCACAGCCTTTTTTCCAAGTTTTGTCCAAAAACGAGAAAACCGGGAAAAATGCAATTTTCAAGTTTTTTGGGATAGCGCCACATAGCGCCACATAGTGCCACAGCCTTTTTTCCAAGTTTGGCCCAAAAACGAGAAAACCGGGAAAACTGCAATTTTCAAGCTTTTTGGGATAGCGCCACATAGCGCCACATAGTGCCACAGCCTTTTTTCCAGGTTTTGCCCAAAAAACGACAAAAAACTGGAAAAATGCAATTTTCAAGCTTTTTGGGATAGCGCCACATAGCGCCACATAGTGCCACAGCCTTTTTTCCAAGTTTTGTCCAAAAACGAGAAAACCGGGAAAAATGCAATTTTCAAGCTTTTTGGGATAGCGCCACATAGCGCCAAATAGTGCCACAGCCTTTTTTCCAAGTTTTGCCAAAAAACGAGAAAACCCGGGAAACATGCAATTTTCAAGCTTTTTGGGATAGCGCCACATAGCGCCACATAGTGCCACAGCCTTTTTTCCAGGTTTTGCCCAAAAACGAGAAAACCGGGAAAAATGCAATTTTCAAGCTTTTTGGGATAGCGCCACATAGCGCCACATAGTGCCACAGCCTTTTTTCCAAGTTTGACCCAAAAACGAGAGAAACAGGAAAAATGCAATTTTCGAGCGTTTTGGATAGCGCCACATAGCGCCACATACAGTGCCACAGCCTTTTTTCCAGGTTTTCCCAAAAAACGAGAAAACCGGGAAAAATGCAATTTTCAAGCTTTTTGGGATAGCGCCACATAGCGCCACATAGTGCCACAGCTTTTTTTCCAAGTTTTACCGAAAAACGGGAAAACCGGGAAAAATGCAATTTTCAAGCTTTTTGGGATAGCGCCACATAGCGCCACATAGCGCCACATAGTGCCACAGCCTTTTTTCCAGGTTTTGCCAAAAAACGAGAAAACCGGGAAAAATGCAATTTTCAAGCTTTTTGGGATAGCGCCACATAGCGCCACATAGTGCCACAGCCTTTTTTCCAGGTTTTGCCAAAAAACGAGAAAACAGGGAAAAATGCAATTTTCAAGCTTTTTGGGATAGCGCCACATAGCGCCACATAGTGCCACAGCCTTTTTTCCAAGTTTGACCCAAAAACGAGAGAAACCGGGAAAAATGCAATTTTCAAGTTTTTTGGGATAGCGCCACATAGCGCCACATATAGTGCCATAGCATTTTTTCCAGGTTTTGCCCAAAAACGAGAAAACCGGGAAAAATGCAATTTTCAAGCTTTTTGGGATAGCGCCACATAGCGCCACATAGTGCCACAGCCTTTTTTCCAAGTTTTACCGAAAAACGGGAAAACCGGGAAAAATGCAATTTTCAAGCTTTTTGGGATAGCGCCACATAGCGCCACATAGTGCCACAGCCTTTTTTCCAGGTTTTGCCAAAAACGAGAAAACCCGGGAAACATGCAATTTTCAAGCTTTTTGGGATAGCGCCACATAGCGCCACATAGTGCCACAGCCTTTTTTCCAGGTTTTGCCCAAAAACGAGAAAACCGGGAAAAATGCAATTTTCAAGCTTTTTGGGATAGCGCCACATAGTGCCACAGCCTTTTTTCCAAGTTTGACCCAAAAACGAGAAAACCGGGAAAAATGCAATTTTCAAGCTTTTTGGGATAGCGCCACATAGCGCCACATAGTGCCACAGCCTTTTTCCAGGTTTTGTCCAAAAACGAGAAAACCGGGAAAACTGCAATTTTCAAGCTTTTTGGGATAGCGCCACATAGCGCCACATAGTGCCACAGCCTTTTTTCCAGGTTTTGCCAAAAAACGAGAAAACCGGGAAAAATGCAATTTTCAAGCTTTTTGGGATAGCGCCACATAGCGCCACATAGTGCCACAGCCTTTTTTCCAGGTTTTGCCCAAAAACGAGAAAACCGGGAAAAATGCAATTTTCAAGTTTTTTGGGATAGCGCCACATAGCGCCACATAGTGCCACAGCATTTTTTCCAAGTTTTACCGAAAAACGGGAAAACCGGGAAAAATGCAATTTTCAAGCTTTTCGGGATAGCGCCACATAGCGCCACAGCCTTTTTTTCCAAAAACGAGAAAACCGGGAAAAATGCAATTTTCAAGCTTTTTGGGATAGCGCGCATTGCGCCACATAGTGCCACAGCCTTTTTTCCAAGTTTTGTCCAAAAACGAGAAAACTGGGAAAAATGCAATTTTCAAGCTTTTTGGGATAGCGCCACATAGCGCCAAATAGTGCCACAGCCTTTTTTCCAAGTTTTGCCCAAAAACGAGAAAACCGGGAAAAATGCAATTTTCAAGCTTTTTGGGATAGCGCCAC
Source organism: Cladocopium goreaui (assembly GCA_947184155.2). NCBI lineage: Eukaryota > Dinophyceae > Suessiales > Symbiodiniaceae > Cladocopium > Cladocopium goreaui. Next base: position 41,325 of record CAMXCT020003196.1, on the reverse strand, counting down.
ATAGCGCCACATAGCGCCACATAGTGCCACAGCCTTTTTTCCAGGTTTTGCCCAAAAACGAGAAAACCGGGAAAAATGCAATTTTCAAGCTTTTTGGGATAGCGCCACATAGCGCCACATAGTGCCACAGCCCTTTTTCCAAGTTTGCAATTTTCAAGCTTTTTGGGATAGCGCCACATAGCGCCACATAGTGCCACAGCCTTTTTTCCAAGTTTTGCCCAAAAACGAGAAAACCGGGAAAATGCAATTTTCAAGCTTTTTGGGATAGCGCCACATAGCGCCACACAGTGCCACAGCCTTTTTTCCAGGTTTTGCCCAAAAAAGAGAAAACCCGGGAAAAATGCAATTTTCAAGCTTTTTGGGATGGCCCCACATAGCGCCACGCACTGCCACAGCCTTTTGCCTAGGATTTACCGAAAAAAACATACCCGTCGCCGTTTGACCTTCCAATAAAGCGACCATTTTGTGGCACATGAATTTTGCAAATGGTGTCAGAGCTACCATTTTGTAGCAATTAATTATTTGGTTTTAGCTGGTCTTGTTATTTTTATTTTGAAGGCATGATCATGTATGGGCGAGACAAAAACCATTTTGTAGATGTTTTTCAGGGTATGTTTTAAAGGATGTTGTGAACCAGCCACGGATGAGCAAAAACAAGGTAGCCATTCTATAGAGAACCATTCGTTCTAAGACATTTACCATTTTGTAAATACCTACAAACTCCTTTAGGCAGAAAAAAGTGCTTAACCTGCCTGTAGGCGTTTATTTCTGCCGATTCCCAGAAAAAATGCATAGGCAAAAAAAGCCGAGGCTGATAATTTTTCATATGGTCTTGTCATGTTGTTCAGTGCAGAAAAATGTTTCGAACAAAATTCTGCCAAATTCCGTTTTTTTCCGCCTAGATTCCGGGTTTTTCCGCCTAACTTCGGGGTAAAAATGCCTAGGCACAAAATGATGTCGGAGCACACAAAACATCTTGAGATAAAAATGCCTAGATCAATATTATAATTCTGCCGAGTTTTGCAAACTTCCGGGTGAAAGTGCCTATGCAGCTGCCTAGGCGCCGAGGGCAGAAAAAAGTGTTCAAGGGTTCTTCTAGGTGGAGAGAGAGAGAGATATATATATACATACATACATAGATATATACATAGATATATTCCAGCACATCCAAAACGCAACTTTTTGGTGGACATACGGGTTTGGCCGTTTTTTGTCTGTTACGGTTTGAAGTTTCGGGGGATGGTTGCTGTCTGACAAATTTGTAGAATCTTGCGCTGGAAAAGAAGAAATGCATCCCTGTGTGTCGAAGCGCCCGGGCCAGAACCCTGCCAAATATGGGTGTTAAGTTGTTTTTTTGGGGTGTTTTTTATTGATAAAGATTGTTTTCTGGTCAATTATAGGTTTCACCCAATTATGGACATATTTGGCCACCTTTTCTTGGGCATCACGACGATTGCAAATCTGTGGTCGTAAAGAAACACTTGCAAAAGGCACCTCTGAGGATTAGGATTTTGATTTTGATGATATCAGGATTCGGCGACTTTTTTTGGTCGTTTTGGGTTCCAACGGTTTTTGTCCGTTTTTTCTGGGCGTTTCGCAATTACGACCATATGACCAAAAAAATTGGCCGCATGGATCCCCAGGTTATCTTTGTTAAAGCTTCAAAAAAGGTAGTGATCTTGGAGAGTGTACGTGTGGTGACGAATGCAAATGAACGTGGTGACAGACGTGCGTACGTTAGCGTACGAGTGCACGAGCGTGTGAGCGTACGGGTGAACGGACGTGTGCGCACGAGTGGACGGAGGTGTGCGCGTACGGTGTGCGTTGACACGTGCGCCCACACGTACTAAAATAAGGTCGACTCGAGTCGACCTTATTTCTGCACGACCCTCCCTGTCTTTGCATTGCATGCAGCAACTTCCAGCCTCGTCGTCCGAAAAGGACGATTGACAAGGTTTTGCTCTACAAAATGGCGCCGGGAAAAAGGCAGTTTGAGCTATGTTCCTGGGGAGGTGGAAGCTCTACAAAAAAGCGCTGTTTTTTATAAGAACATCAATGCACATGTTTGATCATGTTTGTATGAAACTGCCAAAATGGCTTGTGGAGTCAAAAGATCGAAGACAGCTGACAGGCACCGCCATTGTGTAGGCCATGAAGTGCCAAGGGTCTATGGAATACCATTTTGTAGTTTGGAGAAGCGGTCCCAAAGCCATTTTGTAGACAAAAAGTCTGTCACATCTCTCTACAAAATGGACGGTTGCGAGCCCACCCAGGGAATGGCAAGGAGGATCAAGAAACGAGAAATATGGAAACATTGCAATTTTCAAAGGTCTTTGGATAGCGCCACATAGTGCCATATTTTTTTTGCCAAGAAGTGACAAACACAGGAAAAATGCCATGTTCAAGCGGGTATTTTCGCGCACTAGTCTCCATGCCCGTTCGGATATTTTTTTGATCCCCTTTCAATGTCGTATTGTGGATATCCAGACACCTTCCAGCCCCGCCAAATGGACGGATCCATTTTTACCCTAAGAATCCAAACAAGCTTCAGGCTATCGCAATGGCTTCGGGCCCATGAGTTTGAAATTCAATGGGCCCCGTGTCACTTAGACTTAGACCATTCGTATTCAAGGCCCTTGGGTTTGATATGGATGTCCTGACGTGACATGCAGTTGCCAGGTTCCAGATGATCTTACATGTGTTGACTAAGCAAACCAAATCCAGCAAGGGCCCGTTCGGCAACACGCGTGCAACCTGTGCTTCTATGCACCATTCTTCCCATCCGGGACATACGTAGTTCTCAAAAAAAAATCCCACAAAGAAGGCCAACAACAAGGGTTTAGTTGGGTTTCCCGGGTGGTTTCCAACATGTGCATCATGAAATCGTGTTTGGGGAAGTAGGATCAGCAAGCCTCTGTTCAGAGACTGCGTGCTCTTGTATAGATGATACTCCCGAATACTCCCGATGGTTTGCATACAAGCAAATCCGCTTCACCAGTCTGTGCTACAAGGTTTTACAAGGAGTTCAGCCTTGGCCCCAGTGGCAGAAAAATTAGAGCAAACAGACCATGTGGCATTGTGTTACTTTGAAGCAACCCCTCTCGTATAGAACATTGCCAATTTTAATGGAATCCTATCCGACGCCGATCCGAAGGGCAGTCTTTCAAAGCAGTTCATTGTTGAAGGCCCCAAACATCTATCCGACGCTATCCGACGCCTATCCGACACAATAATAGCCCCAAAAAAATATCCCTGTTGCTGCTCTTTACTTCTGTTTCTCGTGTTGTTGTGATCCACCGGGGGCGGGGGGATTGAATGAAAGCATTTGCGTAGCTTCTTCCAGACAATGGGGCTAAATTTCAAATTTGTTCAGAAATCCGTCAAGGCTGGGTCTTTGACATGTGGTTGCCTGCAGATAACCATCGGATAGCCGTCGGATAGCTGCCTAATTTCCGTCGGCTACCCGTCGGATAGCCATTGGATAGCCATCGGATAAGCTCCAAACCCCCCAAGCTCCAGCGCCCGCTCATCAAGGATCCATCATTACATGCCTTTTAATCTTTTGGAACCTTTTGGATACCTTTCAACGCCTTCCAATACATTCTGGATTTGGCAAATACCTGAATATATATATATATATTTTTCTTTTTTTCTTGTGGATCCTCCTTCAATATTGCTCCCGCACTGGTCCACCCGCCAAGGATCCATCGTTTGGATACTTTTAAGATAGCATAGGATACGTTGAGGATACCTCTCGAACCGCGCTTAATCTTCGTGAATGCTTTCACGATCCCGGCCCATTCACAGATCCATCGCTTAGAAATCTTGTGGATCCTCTCCTTTGATACCTTCACGCCGTAAGCTCCGGCCCTCGCTCATCAAAGATCCATCATTGGTTTCTTTGGATTCAATGCCTTCCAAGACCTTTTTGCTTTGGATACCTTATGCGCGCCTTGTGGATCCTCCTAAGATATTCTCATCCACTGGTCCCCACCGGCCCATCCAAATAGATACTTTTGGATCCCTTTCAATACCTTTCAAGTCTTTTAAGAAGCTGATTCATGGAGGTACTTCGTGGATCTTTCGTGCGTACGCCCTATAAGTTCCAACCCCGGCCCATACAAGGACCCATCGTTTGGATACTTTTGGATCCCTTTCAATACCCTTCAATGCTATCAACAAGCTGATTCGTGGCGGAGGTTCTTCGTGGATCTTCCGTAGGTACGCCCTTTTGGTGGCCCACGCAAGGGCCCACCGTTTGGATTCAGACACGTTTTTGATTCCTTTTTGGATCTTTCTAGCCCATCCCAGGATCCACCAGCGCCCCTTCCCCTAGCGCACTAACCCTTGCGGTTTCGACCCTGGAATCCATCCACCCTCTTAACCATCCGGGACCTTCGCCTCTCCAGGGTCCCGCCGTCCATTTGAGACCCCCTTTCTCGATAATGTGCCTAAGCTGGATGCCCGCCCATTCAAACACACAGCCGTCCTTCCAAACCTCGGAAACACGCGACTTTATCCTGATGATCCTGATGCCTTCCCCGCCCAAGCCAGCCACCAGTCTGGGTATCTTTTCCGGCGCCTTAAAACGCAAAGTCCGCAAGGATCAAGCCGCCCAGCCTTACACGTGATGTCCGCCCATCCAGGGATCTAGCCGCGACCCTTCTTCCTGCGAACACACCCTAAGGCGGATGGACCCACCCCTATCCGCGACCTCTTGCTACCCTAAACGCGCATCCAAACCATTTTTGCCCCTAACTTCACGCCTGTGGTGCCACAAGTTAGGCCAGACTCACCCCTACCCAACCTACAGGTCCATCCCAATCATCGGTGACATATGCATGAAAAGTGTTTGCGTCCGGGGAGTAAAACAACCCAGGCCAAGCAGCGCCAAAATGTAAAGAAACGCTCATCACCAGTAAAGCACAAACCTTCAGTTGTACGCTTTGCGCGCGCGCGCTGCATTGCTTCTGGACGGTTTTTTTTTACACGCCCTGGCAATTTTGATTACATGGTTTTCAAATCATGGTTTGATTTGCGTGCGGTTCTGTCCAAATCGGGCCTTAATTTTTTGTTTGTCCCATGTTCGCTGTCGCGTGAAGCTGAAACTGCTGCAGAGGCATGTGTCTTGATACGCAGCTTCAGCATATTGTCACGCAGCCGTGCACACAGCTGGCGCACCGGGACACTTGGCCATCTTAAGTCGTCTTAAGTTAAACTTTAGAAATTACATGAAGTTAACGCACTCCACCTGAATTACTACTGACCATGGAGGCGGGCAATGAGGAGCCCATGGTTTTTCGAAACTTTGAATGCGTTTCGCGCGCACCTTGAAGATTTGAGCGATAGTTTTCCAGAAGTGGAAAAAACAGAAACATGATTTTTTGGTGTTTTTCGACGATCCCAAAAGGGTGAAAATTGATTTTCACCATTTTGCCGGAAAACCAGAAAATCCAAAATCCCAAGTTTGGCGATGAGCGTGAAAGTGGCAAAAAACAATGTTTTTCGGTGAAAATGGTGATTTTCGATTTTTCACCGATCTGATGAAAATGCTGTTTTTTGTGTGTTTCCTACTTTCGGCTTTCTGATCATTTTCGACAGACACAGGCCTAAATGATTTTCCTAATATATATATATATATATATGCAAAGATATCGCGGTGGGAAGAGTGATGTCCGACCAAAAAAATGAAGCCCAGCCTTTCGGTTGATTCGAACCCAGAGTCCCCATTCTTGGGGCGAAAATGACCTGGGCAGTGGCCAATGATTCATGGTTGACTGGGGAGTATACACTGACGGATATAATGTCAACCCCGGATTAATAACATTTAATAACCCCCTTCTAATCCATAATATGTATCTAAATTTCCAATCCATCAATCCCTCGTTGACATTCTCAAAGACAATACAAAATCAATGAACTGATCAGCAAGTTCGGAAATTTGCATTCGTTACATCCTTGCAGCCATTCTCTTGGCGTTTCGGCCATTGCGGCCATTGCAAAAGCGTTTCAAAAAGGGCCTTTTTGAGTGAAACGGGACCTGCATTGCTGGGGAGATCATTGAGATGAATGATTTCACACTTGCTTGAATTCTATAACCTTGGAATCGACGGAGATAGACATAGAAACTTTTTCTTTTTGAATCAATTTTGGGATGCTGGTCTCCCGTGTCGGTTTGGGTTCGAAGATTGGTTGTCGATTGGTTTCCTTTTTGAGCTGGATGAGGTGAAGTTGCCCAAAGCCATGAGGAGAGGGAGCTATTGTGACCTTCTTGTTTTGGCAATCAGTGTTTGTCACTGAGAGTGTTTGACATAAAAAGACAGACACATGTTATAATCTTCATACTATCTATACTGCTATACTATATACAGTATACATATATCATATATCTATTTGTCAGGGTTTTACGAATTTTACGTTTTTGACAAGGATCAAGTTAAGTGTGACGATACATTTCAGCAAAGTGTCATGATATTTGTCAGGTTTTCGAGAAGGGTTTACCTTTTTTCGGTGTTTCGGGTATTTTTTCAAATCTCCAGTCGAACTTTCAGTCTCCATATGAAAAACTTATGGTCATTTGGGTGTTGGGGAGGGTGGCTCGAGATCTGAATGTTGGTTTGGCTCGAGAGAATAACAGAGTCAACACCTTTACTATGTCTCGCATGTCTGCTAACATGATGTAAAATGGGTCCATTCGATGCTTGTCCGAACAGGAAATGATCAGCCATAACAATCTACAGCTGGAAGGGGCTTGAACTTTGACCGCATCCCAGGCTGCCATCTGCAGCTTTTGAGGGTTCGCTCCGAAGGACCGATGTCTTGTTGTACTACAAGGATAAGAAACCAGCATGGAAGCTCAAGGGTTGAAAGGCTTGGCTACTGTCGAGATGATCCTCCCCATGGCCCTACGGTTGCAGGTGGCTAGTTCCCCTTGAGATTCTGTAGAGAAGCTGGACTGAACCCACAATCTGATCAGAACCCAGGGATGGGAGAATCACTCAGGAAATCAGGATGACCGTGGGATGATTATCCCCCGAAATCCCTGGCTGTCCCCGACACCTGCGCAAAAACAAAGGTCTTTCTGTCCCCTCCAGTGCCAGTGTCACAGAAGGTCACCGTGGCGCCGGGGCTCCGAGTCGGGTGCTTTTGGGACCCAGCAGACAAATGGTTGGCCAAAAAAGATACAGTCAAATTTGATCACAAGAGGTTTTTCGGGGAACATTGGGATTAGACCAAGCTTAGGATTAGCATTAAAGTTAGGACTTCAACAAAGTTAGGATGAGACAATTCTTCCACCTTTTTACAACCAGCCGGCTGCCCCGCTGCTCCTTTAGGCCCACCCCATTGGAGAATACGCCGGCGCCGCCGCCGCCGACGTCTGGCAGGTGGGGTGCCCCAAATGGGGATACCCTCGGAATGAGAATTTTGATAGGAAACCAATGGTCAAGCAGTGGATGGAATGGGGTTTTCCCCTGAATCATGAGACACACCCAACTCCTGTAGAATTTTGTAGACAAGGTACGACAAGTTCAACTGCCCTGCTAAGCGTCCGATGGATGGTCAAGTCGAACCCCCTGTGATTTTCCAAGCACCATGTGTCAATGGGGGTAGACCCCCAAATAGCAATTTGGATATTGAACATGATTCTAGACCATTTTTTTTGGGTAGCCTATTTTCAGACAGACCTATGCCGGTGATCTTTCGAGGGTTTCTGTGTTTCTTTGGCCTTTGAACAGCACACAGCACCCATCACTGGCCCCAGGATTCCAAGCGCTCGGGTCTTTAGCACCATGCAGCATTATCAGCAGTGCGCCAGTCGTGGAGCCTCGAATTGGCATCTTCCAAAATATAGTTGAATGAGATAAGGCCCCAAGGCATTTAAGCAGATTTTCTTGACAGAGTTTTCCCTTAACTAATCACTGGATGAAGAAAAGGATCTAGAACATGTGTTTGAGACTTGTTCGATGTGTACTTTTGTTGGATGACTCAGGTAGCCCTGTTATTTTTTTGGGTGAAAATACATCATTTGCCAAGGCTTTAGTAAAATCCGCAGATGGCTTCGTCCAAAAAAGGAGGATTGAACTGAATTTTGATGGCCGTCAAACATCAGCAACTGGATGGGGGCAATTCCCGCATTTTTTTCACGACTTTGCAACGAGTCCAACATTGGTCCCAGAAGTCAAGTCACTTCCTATCCACATATATATATATACATATATATATACAGTGACAAACCCGAAAAGAAAAATCGACTGAGCAATTTGTTGCAAGTCTAACAAATTTTCACCCTGCGCGGCATCCGCGCTGATCTCAAGCGCAAGTCTCGCTGGTGCCGAGGGGAACCAGGACCTTCACATTGCCAAGAGGTAGGAAGCGTTTACTGACAGATAAACGATTGAATCCCGAGCAGATGGCAGACTCTCGATTGTCGTGCATCTCGATTCGATATCTCCAGCTCAAAATGTTAGACACATGCAGATTTTGTGACCGTTCTCCCAAAGATTAAACATTATTGATTGATCACCTAGATTATCAAATGATAATATAGATTATTAGTAATTATTAGTTGATAGTTGATAGCCTAGTTGATAACCTAGGTCACCTAGATAACCTAATTGATACCTAGAACCCAAGATACTATCTTTCTGTCACCGCGCCGCCATCGCACTCCCCTGGGCCCCGCCTACGATGCCGGTGATCGAGGGTCTGGGCCGGCTCTTGCTGCCCGAAGCTGATGCCTCTTTTGCGGACGCCACGCAGGCACGAAACATGTGGGCGAAGGCAATATTTTTAGCACCATGGTTACCATGCCCATGTTTTGAGTTGTTTGTGTCACCGTGTCACCATTCTATTCATATTTGACTCATAGCCATGTTCGCCCCCCTTGTATCCAAAGGAGTCGCCCGCAAAAGTGGGACACGTGGCATCCATGATTGAATCCTTTCAGAAGAGCGAAGGTGCCGTTGCACGGTGCAGGGGTGGTTTCGTGGTGAGGGCTAACATCCTCCAACTAGACTTTGTCATGAGTTGGGGGAAGACTAAGCACTTTCCTCTCAAGACCAGTGATTTTCAGGGTCTATATGAAATTGCTGGGGTGAAATCATCCAGTAGGGCCTGGTGCTTGGTGATGAGTCGGTAGAATTTAAGAAAATTGATTTGTTAGCAACCCAGACTGAAGGGATGGGGATCTAAGCTCTCTTAAGCGGAAGCAAGCAAGACATTGTTGGTCAAAAATTTGGTTTCGATGTTTTTTTTCAAAAATCCCCATGGTCAGGGGGTGCTCCAAGCTATTGTACACGATAGCCACAAGGGGAGGGAAATTGGTAGTGCCAGGTGGTCAGTCGGATTGCTCCCAGTCGCCTTGCCGCAAAAAGACGACCACATCGGGGCACTTTCGAGATGGCAGCGTCCGGGCCGAAGACATCCTGGAGTTGACCAACAGGCTCCTGGGGTTGGGATTAAGGGATCCAGAAGGTGGGAGCTGGTGGAAATGAAGACATGGTGGTCATTGGTGACGAAATTTGAAATGGAGGAATGGAATGTGGGACGTGGGTTACAACTGCGGGTGAGGTGTGCCTTAGGCAGCCTGGAAGTGTGGATTGACAGTGACACCCTCATGTTTTTGCACTTCAAGAAGCTGTTGTTGTTGTTGTTGATGATGACGATGATGATGATGATGATGATGATGGGTCGTGGGTCTCGCTAGTTGGCCGTTGGCCGCTGAGATTCGCTCTACCCAAACTCGTCTGCACAAGGACTTGGACGATTCGGCCCTTTTTTGCGCCGTGAATTCCAATCATATTACCATGATATATTAAGTAAATGATGATGATGATGATGATGATGACGATGACGATGACGATGACGATGACGATGATGACAACGATGACAACGATGACATTGACAACATCGACAATGACTACAATCATGATCATACCGATATATCACAGGAGCACCTTCATAGGAACAGTCCAAAAATCACGTCCGTCCTCCGTCAACCCCAACCCAGCCGTGGCATCCCGCGTCAGGCTGGCGCACGTGGAGGCGCGGCAGCACTACTTCAGCGAGCAGCTGCAACTGCTGCAGGCCGCCGCCGCCGACGCTGCTGCGGAACAGCGAGTCCAGCAGCACTTGGTGGAGACGAGCAAGCGCTTGGAAGTTATGGAGGTGACGGGGATGGGGGATGCTGGGGCTGTTTTGTTTTTTTGAGATCTTTGGAGTTTTCGTGTGGTTTTTGTGGGAGTGCCGCAGTGGCCTGGCAATTTTGGGTGAGTGGGGAGCGAATTGACACAGCAGAGAAAAGAAATACTGAGGATTTTAGTGAGCAACCATCCATTCGTGGTGACCCAATGAGTCACAAGTTTCACCCGATGAGTCGACCTGCCAGTTGGGGTGCGCCTGTGGGTTTTTTACCTGGCAGGTGAATGGGAGCGACTTGAGGCTTCGTTTGGAGGAGCGGGGTTGGCGCGGGCCGGGGTTCAGCATGCAGCCGTCCCGACTGGGGACCAACGTGGCAACGGAAAATCCCTGGCTGGCCAGGGGTATTTCCCAGTCTTTAACACTACTATGATCATTCATTCTTACTACTGTGAGTAATGACAACAATTTTGATTAATAAAATAAAGGTAAGGACCGGATTACCATTAGTATTCTTGCTACAATTACTATTGTTTTTGTCATTCTTATTCTCAAGAATTACTCCCCAAAATCACAATCCTTTAAACTCCAGCTAACATTAGTATGCTTACTATAATTACCATGATCATGATTTCAACATTTCCGATAGTCCTATTGAATCCTATGAATTATCACTACATTTGTCACGATTCCGAAAAATCCTGCCCTGACATGGACCGAATGGACCGCTGCGTAGGCTCTCGAGCAGCAGCTCTGCAAAGATGTGGTGCTGCAGAGCAGCGCGCTGCAGGCGATGCAAAATCAGCTGGGCGAGCTGCATCAGCAGCTCAGCAGGCCAGGATTGGATGCCATTTTTTGGTTTCTGATTTGTTTTGGTTCAAATCATAGAGATTTTAGAGAGCGTTTAGAAACACGTTCTGACTTTATTGCTTTTTGTTTCTTGGGATGATGGATTGTAAATCATCAACTTTTGGTGTGTTCCCCAAACAGTGTGGCCACACCACTGGTCGCGGGATACGCGTACGGCATTTTCCCTGTAAATTTCCGCACAAAATGCCTCTTGCGAAATGTCCATGCGCATGTCGCCTGCGCAGGCTCGCACAAAGTGTGCTTCCCGGTCTTGGGATCGGTCTTCCTCCTCAACATCATCCTCTTCAACATCATCATCTTCCTCCTCCTCAACATTAACATCATCTTCCTCTCCTTTGACATCCGCATCCTCAACATCATCATCCTCCACCTCATCTTCCGCAACATTATCATCCTTGTCATCATCCTCCTCCACAGTATCCTCCTTTATATTCTTATCTTCCTCCTTCTCTACAGCATCATCCTCCACCTTTTCATCCTTCACTTTATCTTCCGCATTATCTTCCTCATCATCACCATCACCATCATCATCATCATCATCATCAGCTCATCAGCTCATCATCATCTCATCATCAGCTCATCATCCTCATCCTCATCCCCATTCTCACCATCATCATCATCATCATCATCATCATGATCATGATCATGATCATCATCAACATAAACATCATCATCAACATTAACATCATCATCAACATAAACATCATCATCAACATTAACATCATCATCAACAAACACATCATCATCAACATTATGCTACATGATCCTTTTACCCCCACCACACTGTTTAGGGACAATCTTTTTGTATGGGAGATTCTGGATGTTCTTTTCTTTCCCGAAACAGTGTGGCCACACTGAGGAGTTCTTACGATAACAGTTAAGGCCCGGTGTTCAATCGAGGTGGTATCCGTCGCGTTTGGCATTTTCCGTGTAAATTTCCATGCAAAATGGCTCTTGTGAAATGTCCATGTGCATTTCGATTGCGCAGGCTCGCACAAAACGCTGGCCGCGGAGGTGTCCTCGGCCATTTTCCCTGTAACATTTAATACAAAATGGCTCTTGTGAAATGTTCATGTGCATTTCGACTGCGCAGGCTCGCACAAAACGCTGGCTCCTCGGCCATTTCCCCTGTAAATTTGCATACAAAATGGCTCTTGTTAAACGTCCATGTGCATTTCGATTGCGCAGGCTCGCACAAAACGGGTGTCGCAAGATTGGCGTACGGCACTGTTCCTGTGCATTTCCACAAAAAGGCTCTTGTGAAATGCTCATGTGTAGTTCGACTGCGCAGGCTCGCACATCATCATCATCATCATCATCATCATCAGCATCAGCACCATCATCATCATCATCATCATCATCATCATGATCATCATCAACATTTACATCATCATCATCAACATTATAATACATTCTCCTTTTACTCCACCCACACAGCGTGGGGTCCCTTGCTGGGATAATTTCAGGCCTGAAGACATATTTTCGTGATGTTCGTTGTTTGAAGATTTTTCGGTGGTGTGGCCCTGGGCCAACATGAGAATTTAATGATCAAAGGCTATTCAAACATGGCGGATTTGTGGATGTGCCAAAATCAATGATTTAAAGTTTAAAGGCTTGCGCCTCACAGCCGGCCCCCTGCCAGGGAGGGGTTATGGGTGAGGCCACGTTGAGGGCAACTCGGGCCATGTTCTCGGGGGTTGAGGGCAGAACGGCCAAGAAACATTGTAAAACACGAAATAATCTTAATCTGCTACTTTGCACTTCCATCCTAAGTGTGCCGAGGTTGAGGCCTGTAAAACCCATTTTGGGCCTTGTTGGGGCCTGCACCTGGTAGTGCCTAACGTTGCTTTCGGATTCAAGAAACTAGCTCCAAACTAGTTCCAAACTGCACCCTGTCCGGGCCCCAAAACGCTGGATTCGCCAGCCTGAAACAGTAAAGGACGGATCGTGCCTGCGGCCTGCAGCTGGTAGTGCCTAACGTTGCTTTTGAACCAGCGTGCTTAGCAACTGTTTGTTAGCGGTGTCTTCTCTGAAGCGCTTCCCTAGTTGCAAGGCAGCACGCCAGTGAAGGACGCATCGTGCCTGCGGCCTGCAGCTGGTAGTGCTCAACCAAACTAGTTCCAAATTGGATCGGTTTGGCTTGTCCGGTTTGGCTTGCACCTGGTCGTGTCCAACAGTTAGCACTGCTGCTTGTAATGTCTTCGCGGACGCGCTCCCCCAGCTGCAAAAGGGGTCGGTGGATATTTGCTCTCGTGTTTCCGGCCTTCTGGTGCTGGCGTCTGAGCTTCTTGCCTTCTTGCTCTTGCAGTTGACTTTCTTATTCTTTTCTTGCTCCTTGTGTCGTGCCCCCTGTTCTCTGACGGGTTCCCCCTGCCGTCGGCTGGGGTCGGCGGATTTCCTTATGTTTAGGTGCTTAATCATCAGTTTTTGGTGGCTCAAAAAATTCTTGTTGGCATTTTGGGGGTTAGCATTCTCTTTGGGTATACTTTTGGTGGGTTATTGGAAAAAGTAGGAGTTTAAGCACCAAACAGGGGTTTGGGTCAAAAATAAGACGTCGAAAATATGGTCTTTTTGGGTTCAGCCATGACCAACCCTCAACAGCATGGAGTTTGTTGATCCCGGAGAGTAAGGATAGGATTTCAGGGCGGCTGTTTTTCGGACTTCGTTTCACTTCAAGGGTGCGAAACAGGTAGTGGGGGTTGCCCATGGAGCAAATGCACATTGCATCACACTACATCTATTTTCAGTGTTTGAACAATCAGCCTAGTTATAAACCAACTTCCCTATTGGTGGCCACTTCCTACACGTTTTTCCTCATTTCCCAGACTTGGATCAAAAGAAAATCTACAGGACCTCCCCATTCTAAATGTCAAAAACCAAATTTCCTCTACATTTTCCCTTAAACCATTCATCTAACCATAGATATATCCAGATCCATCATAAAGCCTAGTAATTTACTTACAGCGCTCTCAATTCATTTTAAGGTTGGTCAACTAGATCAGTCAGTATATAACTAATTTTCCTCAATTTTGTAAATAATAAATCAGTTTCTGCTCTATATCATACTTAGGTAGTTCAGACGTTTTTTTTCCTGATTTCTCTCTTTTTTTTGTAATAGAAAGTTGGTTTGACTTAGTTTTACTGTTTTGCTTCAAACAAAATCAAAAGGTCAAGATAAGTCAAGATATATCAGCATATGTCATTTGCTGATTAACTTATCTTAACTGATTATGTCAACATATATCAACATATATCAACATATTTGCTGATATTTGTTATGCTTTCAATTCCAACCATCTCAAAGCCACAGCCACTTCCTGACCAGGTCTGTGGCCACCGAACTGGAGCTTCGCCTGACCCAGGAGGCGGAGACGCAGCAGCGGTGGCATCAACGCCTCGCAGCGGAGGTCTGCGGCCGGCGACCAACAGATCCGCCAAGAAAAGTGGGATTTCACCGTCAACAATAGGGATTTAATGAGATTTATATAATGGGATTTAATGAGATTTAATGGGATTTAATGAGATTAATGGGATTTCATGGTATTTGACCAACCATATGGGGATAGATAGATAGTAATACGGGGATATCCTCTGGTAATCAAACATGGCTAGCCAGGAATTCCCTGAACTAGACGGAGATTTATTAGCTGAGTCATCTAAATGGGTAATTTTCCAGCAAACCATTTTTGATGGTCGGATGTCAAAATTTGGAAAAGAAAGGAGAACATTGGGGGAAAAATAGCCAAAGTCACAACTCTTGATAGACTTTCTGCTGAACATCATAGACATGACAAGAGTTATTATTTGAGGTGATGAACTGTTATTTTTTCAGCAATTTAACAACAGAGATCAAAAAATTGAGTTGACATCAATCAATAGGTATGTAGCCACGTATAAATTGGAGATCTGGGAATTGGTAAATTTTTCTGAGACCATTTGAATATCCATTATCGCCGATTGTCTTTGTGTTATGGTGTTTTTATGGTTGTATGTGGCTCTTAATTTTGACCCTATGAGCATACCCATATTGAATGAGCTTCTGACCAACGCAGCAGAACATTTTCATTTACCATCTGGTTATTTAACATAGCCATGGAAAATCCCTTATCAATGGAGGTTTTAATTTTAATGGGAAAATCATCTATAAATGGGCCATGTTCCATGGCTATGTTAAATAGCCAGATGGTAAGTTTCTGAGAACGACAACCCGGCTGGTCATTTTCAGTCTATATTTTGACCCATTGGATGCATGCGGGGAGGGTCAGACATGTTAGGTTTCGCAATCCACCACAAAAAAACATGGGTGGATGAACAGGGATAAACAGTACTATATAGCACTGTTGAGATTCAGAGCCAGGGAATGATTTTCTTATTATCAGTATATTTGTTGATGAACAATGTCGACAGTCTCTATGTTTATGGATGATTCTTCTGATAACAAACGCCTCAAAACCAGCCCTCAACGCCTGAAAAATGGTTTTCCGCACTTCGAAACGTCTATTTGTGCATGACATTTCTGGATGTATCACCAGTAGTGGGTGAATGTGCATGGATGTGCATTGATGGGATGTATGCAACGAAAAAGGAACAGAACCACCATGCATGTTGATGTAATATGATGTAATCACAGATCAGAAAAACCAATTTGTAACCAACAGCCAGTCTCTCAGCCCAATTCACGGATACAATTGATACAACATAATCATTCAATGGAACTAGTCATCATCAAAAACTCCATAACCCCATTGGTTCAGCATGACTCACTTCGTCTTCTGCCAGCAACGGCCCCGAAGGTGCAAGACCAGGTGCGTCGGGAGTATCGCCGCATGGCCCTGGAACTCACCGAGCAAAGTCCTGGAAGCCGCGGCTTTGGTCGCGGCACCAGGGCCAGTCCGGCGGAGTTCTCGATGCCAAAGGTGCCCCAGTTGCGTTGCGAGTTTGGGCATGGCCTGCTGATACGTAGGGCTTGGGAAATTTCAGTTTTCTGAAATTCTTCATGATGCTTTGCAAAATTCGGTAAGTGAATTCCGCTCGAAAACTGGGGGTCGGTCTGAGGGAACTCCATTTTTTCTGTGATATTTTTGCGATGAGTAATTGCCAGTGAAACCTGCTAAGCGTGTCAAATCACAGCAGGATGTTCGTCCCCCGTGCTGATGATTCGAGGTTGTCACTAGTAAAGGACCCAGTTTTGCAAGGAGGAGGAAAGGTGGGCACCTTCCATTGACGTGCAACTGGTAAGGTGGTAGTGATCGTCCATATGTCTACCCTCCGAGTCTCCGGTACTCAAACGTGGCGATGGGAAATCCTCTATTTTGATAGAGGTTGCAACAAGAAAATCATCTATAAGTGGTGGATTTTCCTTTGCCATGTTTGATTATTGGAGGCTATATGGAAGATTCTTGAAGCAGTTGTGGAAAATTCCAGGTCATTCGTTGGAAAATACCTCAGGCACGAATGCACCTGCCATCAAGCAATCCCCGGTGAGCCCTTGCTATTGGCAAACCCCAAAGCCTGGAATTTGTAGGATTTCAGATTTAGAGTGATGACAAACAGACGCAAATAGCATAATTCGACTGGCTTTCCCAGGCGAGCGCTGAATTTTCCAAGGGCGCTGAACATGCCTTGCCCGGACAGACCCCCTCGAGTGGCAGAGGTCTCTTGGTGGGGGCGTGGGATGTGGGGATGGAAAGCAGCGAGTTGGTGTATGGAAAACATCACTACTCAGATTGTTGGACCTTTCCGAAAAAACCTATTCCGGTTGATTCTATACCTATATAGCTTACAGTCTTGCAGTATTGGATTATTTTCTGGTTGATTCTGCTCAGATTATTGGACAGTGCTCATTTTTTATTGCTTGATTTTCTTGAAGATCTTTACTCCAAATTCCAGCATCCCAAGGTGATGAATCGTCAGCAGCGACGTGAAAAACTGATGTTTGGTCGGCCGCAAAACCCCCAAGTTGAGCTGTGACAAAAATGGCGCGATGGCAGCGTGATGGGATGTGCTTTCAGCAATCAGATCTATGTGACTATAATTATACTACACATAGTGAACTCCGGCATTTTTTTGAACATTACTTTATGATACTTTGTGTCTGGTTGTAGCCCCTTCTTTTGGGTGGAGTAGGAGTGAAACCCTCTGATTGAATGGCTGACACGGCTGGGCGCTTCCAACGGCTGCGGGCTCAAGATGCATTGATATCGTAGGGAAATCCAATCTCCTGAGATCACAGCCAACCAAGATCGGTCCCACTTGCAACTTTTGTTTTCCATCTTCAGTGAAGACTAGGTGACTAGATCTAAGTTGCATTTTGTTTTCTTTGAAACCCAGGTCGTCTAGGTAGTCGAATGCTTTTCCGCCACAACCAGCCGGTAGCGACACCCATGGCCTGACGCCATTTTCATGGCAAGTCATGCTCAAAAAGGCGCTGAGTTTCGGGGGATGCCAAAGGCTGTGGATGCCAATGGAGCCCAATCCACATGCGACACCACAATGGTAGTTTCCTGGCAACTCCCAAGATAGTTAGAGATGTAACCTACCATATATTATATAATTACATAAATGTGTATATATATATAATATACATATACTCGACTTATTATATATATATATATTTATTGTAATATTAATTCAATATATATATATATCCTTTTTCCACCTGCTTGCACTAAGATTCCCGATGTCTCTGGTCACAACTTGCGTTTGCAAGTCGATCAACTCTGGTCGTGAGGACCTCCTCAATGACATAGTGAAGATGCATCATCATACAAACCAGTCAAACTCGTTCAGAGATCCAAGCCACTTCCAGACAAAAAAATGGGGGGGACTGGGCCGGGCCCCAAAAGCTCCAGCCGGTGCAAATCCACTTTCAAAGGATAACAAGTCATCCTTTTTCCACCTGCTTGCACTAAGATTCCCGATGTCTCTGGTCACAACTTGCGTTTGCAAGTCGATCAACTCTGGTCGTGAGGACCTCCTCAATGACATAGTGAAGATGCATCATCATACAAACCAGTCAAACTCGTTCAGAGATCCAAGCCACTTCCACTCCTGCAATTCTGCTCTGCAAGAAACGTTGACCAGAGAACAGCGGGACACGCATCAGCTAACGTAAAAACCTTTGCTTTTGCCCATGGATCCAGCTCATGGATCAACATCTGTGAGCCAACTTCCTGCAAATAAAACTCTAAAGTCCGCAAACGGGACCATCTGCCACGCCAAGCCACCCAGGCCAAGTTTTCGGTAGTGCAGTAGAAATATGTTGCTCCGGATCCTCGCAAGACACCGGGGGTCGCACCACGTTCTGATTGTTTGTATGGTACGCCAATGCGACTCATAATGGAGTTCCACTGCCTCCGGAAAACATGCATAGACCCAGGAAACAACTGCGCAGATAATGGCAAATTTCCAAAGACGGCCTGAGCGATTCGAATCACACTAGAATCATCAATCCTGCTATGTTGCCTTCGGGCAAATCGAGCTGTCTTCGGATCACGCACTCGGACGTACATGGCAAAAGTTGAAGAATGCAGATCACTGGGAAAAACCAAATCCTGGCGGCAAAGGTTCAGCATCTCGCTAGGATGCAACATAGCTGCAAAACCGAGCAAAAACAAAGCTGTCCAGTTCTTCCAACCCCATAGAGCTGAGAGGCATGCTATCGCTTTAATGATGACTTCTGGGAGTACGGCACGGCAAACCCCGGGCTCGTGAAACTGCCACTTTCGATCGATCTGCCAAGCAACATTCATTAAAGGCTTACAGGCTGGAAACTGATCCTGAGCAGCAGTGATGGCATACGTAAACATGTATCTTGGAAGCCCTTGCTCGAAACAATACAAGCCATAGGCACGTAAGCTCCAAACCAGAGCCTGCATATCGGAAAAGACTGCTTCAGAAGAAACCTTCAAATGCTCTTGCAACCAGACTGAAAAGGCATTCAGACACTTAGTCATACGGTCTGAGGTAGCTTTGACAAATCCAATGCTCAAATCCATGGGTCCCCTCATAGGACCAGGGTTTCGCTCGATGTCGCCAGCTAGCAAAAGCAGAAACCTCAACCATCGCGCCGCATTCTTTGAAAAACAGCTAGAGGCTACCACCGCATCAAATTTTTCGGTGCGGCCTTGCTCAAGATCCTCAAACCACGAAGGAATGGCTCGCGAAGGGGGAGCAACTGGCCCGTCTCGCGAAGGTCCATCACTGCGATTCATGTCTGAATAACAATGTAGCAAACCAGGGTACAGGCCTGATCCAATGATATAAGGGAGGCAGCCCTGGAAAATTCTGCTGATTGCAAATGAACTCGAACGCCCTTTGGCTGCTGCGCCAATCGTGACGCGACTGTCCAAAATTCCAACCAGTCTCGAATCCGGCTCAGTTTTTGCTGCTGCCTTCAAAAATGACTTGTAGGTTCGGGCTTCATTCACATTGATGTGCCCCGACTTCTTGAAGCGATACCGGAACATCTCTCGGAATCGCAAACTGTTGCAAATCTCTCCTATCCACTCCGGGTCTTCAAACCAAGGGCGACTGGAAAAGACGTCCTCAGTGCAAAAAGTTGCAGGCTCAAAAGCCTCAGGCAATCCCACTTCTTTCAAAGATCTAGCTTTGACCTCGGGAGAGATCCTGCCTATTTTACCCCTACATGCCTGGGCCAGGCCGGAAGCCATCTGCTGGACAAGCAGAAAAGGGTATGCACCAGAAAATTTGGAAACCAAATCTCCAACCCGGGGCTCACATCCATATACAGCCATGCATGAGGGACGGCAACGACGTTTGAAATCTTTGAGGGATTGCGCACTAAATGAACCCTGCACAACAAAATGCTGACCTTTCCAAGGGCAAGTACATGTACTTTCCAACCCAACTACCCAAGGCTTATTATGCAACCATTTTGAGGGTTTTTGAAAAGCGCTGCCATACGCGCAAAAACAGAAGTGACTTACAACACATCCAAGCATCACCAGCACCTGATAACAGTGCAAAAGAAACATCCGGCTGCTCCCAGGTTGTTCCACACTGATGAACTGTCCTGACATGACGGCAATGGTCAAAATGAAGGCTGTGCGGCGGGCCAACATGTTATGATACCTAGTGAATGGCTCATCCGGATTGAAACCAGATGGAAATTCTTTTGACCGAACTTGAGGCTTCCGCAAAGTACCAAAGCTAACACAAGGTGTCCCCGCATGCCAATCCTTGACAACTCTGCGCAAAGCCAAGGAGGATAACTCATGAAACACTGCAGTGTCAGCCATGTCAGCAACGCGCAAGCAGCGGCCATCAAGCTCGATGCCAGGGTGAACTCTAAAGCCCCGCTGCTCATGTGCACTGGACCAATTCCCACTACCACGGAACAGTTCTATACAGTCAAAGATAATCCCTTCAGACATAGGGGCTGGGATGTTGCGTGTGCTGAAATCCACAAACTGCTCGATGTCAGGTGTGAACTGCTCATTGCTGGCAGGCTCAAAACCCTTTTCTTCAAGGATGACTGAAACTGGAGACTGCAACTTTGAATAAAAACCCCGTTGTTCACAATGACGCCAAATTTCGGCTGTGGCTTGACTAGTGCTTTGGGCAAACGTAACCGCGCCTCCAGTGGGAGACGCGTCAGTGCAAAAGATCTTAGAGGAATGGCCTACTCTTAAATCGGCTTGGGCTGTTGGACCGAGAATTGCAAGCAACTGCAGTTCTGAACGAGCACGGCTTGACAAGTGAAAAACTCCATCTTGCTTTCGACCCTTGCCTTCATGAAACACGGCATCCATGATAGCAAACATGGGACGTCGGAATAAAAGGACATGGATCCAGCACCCTACCAATATAGAGAGTATGCGAGGAGTACAAGTTCCGATCACAGCAACATGCATGGAAAGTATACTCAAGAGTGCAAGTCGGCTCCGGGGAGCCATTACACGGCCAGCTTTTCCGTCAAAATCAGCACCTAAGATGATCCCCTGGGTTTGGTTACGTTTTCGCTTCTTTTCGTGTTGCACAAGTCCAACCTGCTTATACGCAACTTCGGCATTGGCGAAGACTGTGGTATCACGGAGTGGTGGGTTATCAGGCAAATCACAAGTTTTCAGTTTTTGAATGCCAACGTGATCATCTATAGCTAATAATTCCACAAACTCAGAACGAGGGATGGGGGACCTATACCTCAAACACTCATGGGGATCCATAGCACCAGCACAAACCCGTAACACGGCACAGTGGCTTTGTTGGGCTATCTCGACAGCCAATGAATCCCCCATGGCCAAAGTGGCAAGACCAACCAAGATTGAGCGACCTTGGAGACTGGAATCATAACATGAAAGATGTTTCACTTCATGGTCATACAATTTCATCCTGAAAATATTCCTGCGACATCGCTTGTCACTCACATGGAATGTGTAGTAAAAATCCGTCAGATCATCTGCTGAAAACCGGAAACACTCATCACTACCCAAAGACAACAAGGAAAGCATGGATCCAGGAGCTAAATCACGAGTAGCTTCAGAGACACTGGCCATCCTACTGTTAATAGTTTTGGGGTTGATTATGAGTCGGTCATACTCCGTGTCCTTGTCGACGCAAAAGATGCCGACAGCTTCATCGAAGTCTTTACAGTCGGCATCAAACAGCCTACAAGCACCTAGTTGGTCCCAGCGTTCTACCAGCTTTAGAAACTCCTGTCGACTCACATGCATTTTTGCAGGTTTGCTTGGGGGCCATTGATCTGCCGGGAGTCGGAGGACTTCTGGGTCCAAAAAGGCTTCTTTGACAACAGGTCCTAGAAACTCAGCAGCGTGAAAAGACGGCGGATATTCCCATTTGACACGGGACGAAGTCACGGCTTTGGCACTGCAAATGGGCACTGTAGCAGTGCGGCCATCCATGTCTTGCTCACAGGTACGATGTGGATTGTGCTCAGGAGGATTCAAATTTGGCTCACTCCTGACTGGCTTGAAGTACGACTTGTATGGGTCAAAACTGCTGTGCAAATTAGACAAACATTCAAAAAGGTCCTCAACCCTAAGATCACTCTTAGGTAGTTCCTCTAACGCATGCAAAATGCCAACGAACTTGCCAGATGCACGACCCAGATCGGACCCCTCAAAAGGGCCCATGTCCAAATGGTGTCTTAGCATAAGTTCGAGACGTTCGATGCACTCATGCTGCTGTACGCTAATAGACGCCCCAATTCGGGCATGATTTGGAGGCTGTTTTGGAAAACCTAGAACCATCCAATTGAAGGAAACTAGTATCAAATTCAGCAACTCACTGCGAAGCGCATGAGCTCGCCGGCGCTTCCGTCGACGAGGTGATAGCTTTGAGGAAGCCGTCCAACGCCACCTGACGGGGGGGACAGGCCACAGGGGACCATGCTGGTCCTCTTGCACAGTGCAGGTGGGGCCAGTCAGACTGGCCTGCGCAAAAGTTCTGAGACCCGACTGACTGGTCCAAAACTCTTTAACTAAAACATGCATAAGCCTAAGGGGGTCAAACTGATGGCTATTAAATTTATCTTCATGGTGCAAGTTAAAAACTTCATCATCGGCAGAATAATTATGACGAGGCGGACTATGGGAAAAGGAGGAATTATCCAGACTACTGGGAATCTGATTATGAGGTTTATCACTGATGGTTAGGGGGGCAGAGGCTCGAGCCTCAGGCTCAGCAGTCAGGATTCCGCAGTTGACTCGGCTGCAGCTGCTGGAGATGACTTCTTGCCCTTTCCTTTGCCGCCGCCCGACTTGGGAGCGCCTTTGGGTTTTGGACTTGGCTTTGCATCGTGCTCGTCGTCCCAAGTCAGGGTCTTGGGAGGTTTGCCCACACTCGCCATGCGAGCTTCCAGGAAGTCCAAATCTCGGAGATAGGCAAGATTGCCCGAGACCCAGGCCGGAGCGCAGAGGCGAGAAAAGGGTTGGAGGCCTGGGCGCTTCTTTGAGGTCATCAGCATGTGGGTCGACGGTTCCGTATATCCCGTCAGCAGCCAGGACAATTGAGTTCTGCCACCATCCAATGCCGTCTGTTCCACAAAGAACAACATCCTTGCCACAAGGCCCAGGAGCTCGAAGTTCTGGCTGGCATGACCGACTTGCCAAGCTTCCGCAAGCATGGTCGCCATCAAGGCGAGCTGTCGAAACTCGGCCAGAGGAATCCTGCGCTCCACATAGCGCTTCATCAGGGCTCCATCGTCTCTCTCGCTTGTGTAGCCTAACTCCTTCAGAGCGTTGGCCCTTGCAACTGCGGCCACCTTGGGGAGGTCGTTCACAGCCTTGAGGTACGCCTCCCGGGCGAGACAGCCCTTTACATTTGAGCCACCTCCTGAAGCGCTGTCCGAGCCGGACCCGGACAGGGCCCCTAAGACAGGATCCGTCTGCTTGGGCACAAGCTTCTTGAGCAACATCTGGTTCTGCTGAAGCTGCATTGCCAACATTTGCTGCAGCGGGTCTTTCGATGCAGCCACCAGGGCGACAAAGTCGTCGCTGCCCACTGGATCTTCCTCTGCTTCCTTCTCTTGTAGGGCCAAAGCTTGATCCATCAACCCAGTCTGAGCGGAGACGGTCGTTCTGCGCTGCTCTACAGATCCCACTCGAGGAGGAGGAGCTCCAGCCAACTTCTTGATGCGATCCCATTCTTGGGCACTCAAGGTCTGGCCCTGATCCAACGGCACCAAGGGTGAAGACTTGACATGCTCCGGTCCTGGTTGCCGAGGGGCCATCCCCAAGTTCGGCGCCACTGAAGTCTTCACTTGAGCTTCCAACTCGGCGATTCGAGCCAGTAGATTCTGCACCACCGCAGGAGAAGCGCTGCCGTCTGGAGCGCTGGCAGGATCGAGCTGATCCTGAGCATGGGCTGGAGAGTCCAGCCATTCCTCGCCAGTGAGATATTCCTGTGCAGTATCGGCTTCCATCCCTGCAGACCCGATCCAAGCGTCTGCTGCTTCGAGCAAACTGGCTCGAACTGGTCGAGCTATGGAGCGGTTCACCTTCAGTTGAATCACTTGGGCCCCACGAGGCAAAACATTTCTTGGGGCGGCTGGCTTTGAGAAATAGCCCACAAGTTCCCAAGGGAGATCCACCAAACCCATGGTAACTGCGCCCAGGCTGCGCTGGCGCGTACTTTCCACTTCCACCTCTGAGGTAGTGAAAGCCGGCTCGCCTTCTCCCAAATCTGCCAATTGAGCGATGCTTGCTTGCACATCTTCTGAATTCGGAATTGCTAGCATAAAACCCCCCAGCCTGACGTAGACCAGGTAGCAAACTGCTATGGTATTGCTGCCATCTGACGGATCGCCCACCACATAGTGAATGACGGGGACGCTCCCATCTCTGGCAGAGCGCTGTGCTTCTTCGAGCACAGCTCCCTTCTCCCATGCATTCATAGCTTCTCGGGCGGCCATGCCACCTGAGCCCCACTGATGTATGCTGAGCACTCCGCCTGCGAGGCAAAGGCGTGCGAAACCGCACAGCGATCAAAGACTTGCTGGCCCCCACGGGACACAAAGACCTCGGCTGCGTAGATGTTGTAATGTTTGGTCCAGAAAGCAGGGCCGTTGTCCCGGCTCCTCAAAACCACGTAGAAGCTGTTTCGAAGGGGGACAGCAGGACTGTCTTCACCGGACGACTCACCGTCCAACCACCGACGTGCCAGAAGCCCAGCACGATAGGCACGCACCAATCGTGCGTGCGGGGTCCACACCTGATCTGAACTGCGAAGCCGATCCAACAAAGGTTCCAAATGAGCCACTTGAATGGATGAATACTCGTGAGGAGTGGTGCTACGGATAATCCGCGTCACCAAATGATTTGGGAGTTCCACAGCACTTTCCACCCGGTCCCAGCTGGTCTGAGGAAGCTCAGGTCCTGCCACACTGGTTGTCAAGGTAGTTGTTGAGGAGGCTGAAATCAAAGTCACTGGAGGAGGAGATTGATGCCGGTCAGCACCCCGGTATCGAGCAAAAATTGAGATCTCTAAATTTCCTATCAAAACAGTCAAGTTCTCAACAGGATCAGATCCAGAGGATTGCATCAACTATTGCGATGATACTGGGATAATCGCCCTCTCAAATCCAGTTCCTGCACTCCAGCAGGCGCCAACCCCACACTCAAAGCTCGCGCAGCAAAACTGAGCAACCTTCTGCACTGATGGGAAAAGATGATGGAGGCAAAGATGAAACCAGTCACCCAACAGCAACAACCGATGAGGCAAATGGCTAGGCCTATGGCGCCCCAAGGACAACCAACCGGGGAAGTCCAGCCACGAAGTTCACGGAGAATTTCGGGGAGGACAAAATAGCTCATGCACTTGATCCCCAAAAGCTCCAGCCGGTGCAAATCCACTTTCAAAGGATAACAAGTCATATATTTAACAAAGCAAGTTTAGAAGTCTAAACTCCGTTTTACGAATTTTCAAAATGTGGGGATGTGAAGAGAATAGAGATGTGAAAGAGTAGAGATGTGAGAGAGTAGGGGTGTGAAGAGAGTAGAGATGTAAGGAGAGTAGGGGTGTGAAGAGAGTAGAGATGTGAAGAGAGTAGGGATGTGGAGAGAGTAGGGATGTGAAGAGAGTAGAGATGTGAAGAGAGTAGTAGGGATGTGAAGAGAGTAGAGAAGGAGAGTAAGGATGTGAAGAGAGTAGAGCTGTGAAGAGAGTAGAGATGTGAAGAGAGTAGGGACGCTAAGAGAGTAGGGATGTAAAGAGAATTTCTGCAAGTTTTGCAGTGCCAAGTAGTGCTGGCAAGTATTTTTTTGCAAGCTTTGTAGTACGAATTAGTACTGGGAAGTATTCTGTGCAAGCTTTGTGGTACGAAGTAGTACTGGGAAGTATTCTGTGCAAGCTTTGTGGTACGAAGTAGTACTGGGAAGTACTTTGTGCAAGCTTTGTAGTACGAAGTAGTACTGCGAGGTACTTTGTGCAAGCTTTGCAGTATGATGTAGAACTGGGAGTACTTTGTGCAAGCTTTGTAGTACGAAGTAGTACTGGGAAGTACTTTGTGAAAGCCTTGTCGTACGAAGTACTGCGAAGTTGTTTTGCACAGGATGAACTTTGTTTGCAATGTACGAAAACGCTAAAAGAAAGAGATGCCAAGAGAAAGACATGAGAATGAAAAACCACCTCAAGACAAAGGAGATGTCAAGACAGAAGGTCTCAAAGCAAAGCAATTTTAACAGAAAGAGGGCCCAAAAGAAAAGCGTGAAAGCAAAAGGAAACAAGAAAAATGGTGCCAAGCGAAAACCGTGTGTCAAGAGAAGAAGGTCTCAAGAAAAGAGATGCCAAAAGATAAGGATGCCAAGAGAAAGAGACGTCAACGGAAAGCGGCTGAAAAGACATCGGTTTCAAGAGACAGCGACGACATCAGAAGAACATTGTCAGGAGAGAAGAGTGTGTCAAGTCTCGGGCTTCAAAGCTGTCAACAAGAAGGGCTGTCAAGATTCAGTGTCAGGAGCAAGCCGGATCAAGAGAAAGTGGCAGCATCAGACAAGGATGGCATTTCCAAGAGCTGACGCAGTCAACGGCCATGCCAGCCGGGGGGTCGGCCGTCGTTCCTATAGGCTTTTCCTTTTCTTTATAGATTTTTCCCTCTCGAAACTTCCGTCACCTGGCTGGCCCGAGCTCTACTTGTAAAATCTTCATCATGTAATTATATATATTATATATATATAGGAAGTAGTAATATATATATATATACTTTAATATACGTTTATATGGTTGTATAGTATACAAATGTATCTATATATGTGCATATTATATTTATATGTATATATATATTGTATGTACTATACATATATGATCATATATATATATACATCAATAAATTAAAAACAATCTTTTATGATATATACATAATATAATAAATCATGATTTAAGATAAAATATAATATAATAAAACCTAATATAATATAATATATAATATAATATAATACAATAATATATTATAGTATAATATTATATGATATAATAAGATAATAAATTACAATAAATTATAATATAATATAATATAATTTAATATAATATGATATAATTTAACATAATATAGTATAATATAATAATATAATATAATACTTAATAATATAATATAATATAATATAATACTTAATAATATAATATAATATAATATAATACTTAATAATATAATATTTTCTAATACTTAATAATATAATATAATATAATACTGAATAATATAATAAAATATAATACTTAATAATACAACATAATATAATATAATATAATATAATATATAATACTTTATAATATAATACATTTTTTTTAATAACAAAACACATTTTTTACATCATATATTATATAATATATTGTAATTTAATATAACAATATAATATATAGTATAATATACAATATAATATTAAACAATATATACAATATAATGTATCATATAATATAGTTTAATATAATGTAATATAATCTAATATTATAGAATTTAATATAATATAGTATTATAAATAATATACTATAATTTTACATATTGTATGATATAATATATTATAATCTCATTCAATATAATATAAAATGCTATAATTTAATATTATAGCATATAATATGATATCATATCATGTAATATAATTTAATACAATATTCTATAGCACAACATTATATGTATATATATATATATTCTACATATTTTATGGTTTCTGTCAATCTTAAGGCTTCAACACCTTTGTTTGCAACGCCCATCCCATCATTGGTGCAAAATGCGTCGCAGGCCTTGTCAGGCCTCGACCATTTGTGCCCGTGGCAGGGCTGTGTGGGTCAACAACAAACACCACAAGATATGGCTTTGTCTGAAAAGTTGGAACATCCCGAGATCACAAACTTGTCATGCAGAAAATGATGATAAACCCTCCCAAAACTGGGAACATTCCAAATTGTTCGGAGGACATATTTAGAGATACAAAAAATCCCACCATTTTCTTGAAGAAACAATGATGACCGACCATCAAATTTGGGGACCATCAAATCGGGTTTCCCGACCTGAAACGAACAGCGCCAGGTACAGACCAGGTCTACCAGGTTGCCAAGAGACGCGCGGGTCCCAGCTGGATGATGTTGGGTTTCACCATATTCTACACGTACCCGGCCTGGTAAACTAACATAACTATGGAAAATCACCATGTTTAATGGGAAAACTCACTATTTCTATGGCCATTTTCAATAGCTATGTTAAATTATCAGAGGGTGTCCATTATACATAGATAATTTTTATCCGTCCCTGGCTATCAAATTCCCAAAAAAGGTCACCAAGTATCCTCATCAAGCACCTTGGGCCTTGGGGGAAACAATGCAATGGTCTCCGGTTCAGGCAAAGGGCACAATGCTGAATGCCAACATGGGAACCTCAAAAATGGGTTTGGAAACTTATATATTCTATTTTCATTTATTTTCATTTATTTTCTGGATTTCCATGTTGTTTTTTTCCTTCCCAAGTTGTACACGTTGAACGAAGGGATGTGCGACATTCAGGTCCGGCAAAGTCGGCTCCAGCGAGGCGTCTCGAAATTGCGGGTTTTAACATGTTTCAACATCCCCCCCGGGTCTATGGTGGTTCGAATTGGCACTCAATGCGATCCGGGAAAGAAAGATCTGGGATTCATTTCTCTTTTATTTTGATTGTGTGGGCATTTTCCTTGAGTGAAAACAGTTCAAATTCCACTGTTTTGTTACCTTCCATGTAGAGATGTGTTTGTTGACCTAGGTCACTGTTTTGTTGGTCAGAGCACTGGCAACTGGACTTATCTGTCCATTTCTGTTGGTTCTATCTGTTGGTCGCTCAATTTTTTTTCTTATTCCCTTTATGATTGGTCAAAACCGACATTTTTTGTTCGTTAACATTGCTTAACATGAAAATCCCAATCTGTCGTAGATGAAGATTGTCAGGAACCTCATAGAACTCATGCATATTCAACCAGAGCCCCAAAAACTCACCCACGCAATGGTACACGTTCAACATAAGGGCTGGCGTATTCATAAGGCCTTCCCAAAGATCATCCCCTTCCTTGAATCCGGATTGCATATTCCACATCTTGCTAGAAATTACCAGCATTTTTCCCAGCATTTCTGGTCAAGACACCACTGGGATCGGGGGATTGGTGAAATCGCCAGGAGACTGGACACTGGCACTACCTGGTCACGGACTCCAATGGGATCCAACCGCGTCAGGCAGTGACGCCGGGACGCCGGGACGACGGGACGGTGTTTAGCAGGGATGTAAGTAATAATAAGTATTAATAAGTATTAGTACGTATTAATAAGTATTAGTAAGATGATTTGAAAGGGTGATTCGCAGATTTGGCGGATTTTCCAATGTTTTTTTGCATGGAAACTGAGGTTTGGGAAGACAAACCTTGCTGGGAATTGCGATTTATGCCAGATGAGATTTCCAGATTTCAAGAAACCTGTAGGTTTCGATGGAACAGGCCTGGGGAAGTGGTGGGTCGCAAACTATGACCGACTCATAAGTAGGATTGCTCCAATTTATTAGAGGTCAATTTATTGCCACAAGGGTGTTTTCATGGACGATTTCACTCCTTTATTTTCAGGGAAGTCTGACTACAGGTAGACTTTTTAGACATTTCATGACATTTCATTTGCCGAATGATCAGGTGGTTTACCCTCTGGAAATTTAGCATAGCTATTGAAAATGGCCATAGAAATAGTGGATTTTCCCATTAAACATGGTGATTTTCCATAGTTATGTTAGTTCACCAGAAGGTACCTCTTTTTGTCAATTTAAAACTGCCATGCCAGGAGCCCATGTACAGCACCTCGGATGCTGATGTTGTCGATGATGCTACCGAGCCGATTTTAGGAAGACCTTTGGGCCGTTTAGGGTCCCCCATATTTTAGCCATATGTATACTGTATATAAACATCATAAAATATGGATACTATATTATGTATACTGTAATATATATATATAAATAAGATATCATATGTATACCGTATAGTATCCATATTTATAATGATGGTGATTGATAGAGATTGAAGCGGCAAACATGGGGATTTTTTCATGGGACATACCCGGCCTGGTAAACTCACAGAGCTGTGAAAGATCACCTATTTTTTTAATAACAAAGTCCACTGTTTTCTGAGCCATTTTTAGTGGATATTGTTAAGTTATCAAAGGGTAAATATTAAAAACATATCTATCATAATGCGTAGTCTTTTGGTATGTGACGCAGTAGTGGCTAAGCTGTGTCACTGATGAGAAATTGTGCATGACATGTTTTATTTCCCTGGCAAAGTCTTAATTATTATGCAAAGTATAGATACCTTTGTAATTAAGACTCATAATAATGTAATTACAACCCCCCAAAATTATAACCACCCAAATTATTATGCAAAGTATAGATATTTTCCATGACATGTTTACAACCCCCCAATTCTTGGGGGATTTGACCCATCTTTTTTTGACTCATCTCTCCCAGGGATTCCATCCGGGTTTAGCAGGATCGTTGGGTCTTGAAGCATCCATTAATTGTGAGTACCCTCTGGTTATGTCAAAATAGCTATTGAAAATGGCCATAGAAATAGTGGATTTTCCCATCAAAAATGGTGGATCTTTCCATAGTTATGTTAGTTTACCAGAGGGTATCTCATTGTTGGTGGATGGAATTCCCCTGCTGAAACGTGCTGAAACACTGCTTTTGTCTCGGTTGCTAAGATCTGCAAAAAATAGCAGCCTCTTTGTTCTATGACCACAAGTCGGGAGGTTTGGGTGATTGATTTCAAACAAAAAGGAAGCACCCATCATATCGTATGAACACACCCTGGGTTAAACGGTTAAACGGTTATAGATTTTAGTAATTCTAATTTCAAACCAGCCAATTTCAGGTATCAGGTATCCCGATTCTGATCCAGTTTTTCCATATAAATTGCCTGCGACATCCAATCTTTTTGTAGTAAACTCGTTTAACTTTGAGTCAAACTCAATCTGCAGTGGCTGAATTAATCAACCTCAGGTAGCAAGGACCCGACCAAGTCGAAACGTCCGATGGGCTCGGTGGTGGAGATCTGTGAGCGAAGGAGGCGCGCCAACAAAAATAGATCTGGGATCTCCCTGATTGGGTGAATATTCAGAATTCGATAAACCAGCTAAAAATGCCTAACATAAATGAATCAAGGGATATCAAGGGATATCAAGGGATCAGTAAAAATGCCATTTGGCATGCCATTTGGCATGCCAAAGCTATCATTCGTAAAAAGTTATTAGTAAAAGGAATGCTTTGGCATTATCATTCGATGAGTAAACTTACCAAACCAAGTAATACAAACGCAACCTATTACAAAGCTCCAATTCGAGATGAGGCAAGTCCTTGAAGGATGCTTCAACAGGAGTTGCCCGAATGTGACTTTTCTCGGGTTGAGAGTTGAGAAATCGAGGTATTTCTAGATGAGAAGCATTAGCGTCGCTGTTGGGTGTCTACAAAGGGATTTCAACTATGTATGTTGTGTATAATGTATGTGCATGCTTAATATATATATATATACACATGTAAATAGCATATTTTTCCCGAGATTTCGCCTGAGACTTAGAGTCGCCCTTTTTGTTTTCCGAAGGTGTGGCTGGACCAAATGGCTGCGAGTCTGTGAGGTGTGGCCCAGCACCGCAGCACCGCAGGGATCATGGCAACATGGCAACGCCAAGCAGACGCCAAGCAGCGCAGCAAAACCCCCATTGGTTCAATTTCTTCAGGGGCTTAACAACGTATCCTTGTTTTAAGCAGCAAAACTGTGGGTATAATATGGTATAATTGATAAATGATGGTTGATGATTAGCGGGTTAAACAAAATGCAATTGGGGATGATCATAGTCCATTATGGGAATGCCCTTTCACCAAAGTTTTTTTTTTGTGACTTTTCAAGAGCTTTTTGACACTGCTCAACTGGGCTGTTGGTTCTACCTTTAAGATGCTGTTCGCCTTGAAACCATTGAAACCATTGAAACCATCTGGCCAGGGGGAGTGGCTCTTCGACATCTCACCCAAAGATAGGAAGGTGCACGGATGGGGTGCGAATTGGGTAGGAGACCTGTCCTTGATCTGCACATGACTGGTTTACTCAGTTTACTCAAGCAACTCAGGATGAATCACAGAAATCGGTGCCCTAAACGAGCTAGATCTGTCTGTCGCCGGGGTCAGGATTGAATCCTAATCTCTATGTGGATAGTAACCCCAACTGACTAACTCGTATTTTTCAGAGGGGTAGGTCAACCATTTGAAACCACCAACCAGCTATGTATATATACCCTCTGATGTCATCAAACATGGCTGGACCTCTCCATTTACCAGCCGGGGATGTTTTTAGCGGCCCGCCATGTTTGATGACACCGGTGATGGTGGAGTCCACGGCATTTCCCGTGGCGCGAGGTGCGCATGGTTGAAGTGGAGCTGCTGAAAGGATCCTGGGACTTTGAGGCACGGAGCTTGGAGCTCTGGATCATGAGGAAAGGCGATGGTGATGATGATGATGATGATGATGATGTGATATGATATATGATATATGATATATGATATATGATATATGATATATGATATATGATATATGATATATGATATATGATATATGATGTGATATGACATGATATACAATGATAATGATAATGATGTGATAATGATATGATATGATATGAAATGATATGACGATATGCTGATGATATGATGATGCTATGATGATGATATGATATGATAAGAAATGATATGATATATGATATATGATATATGATATATGATATATGATGTGATATGATATGATATACAATGATAATGATAATGATAGTGATGTGATAATGATATGATATGATATGAAATGAAATGATATGATGATGATATGCTGATGATATGATGATGCTATGATGATGATATGATATGATATGAAATGATATGATATATGATATATGATATATGATATATGATATGCTATGATATGCTATGATATGATATGATATATGATATGCTATGATATGATGATGCTATGATGATGATATGATATGATATCACATGATGATATGATATGCTAATATGATATTTAAATATTGTATGATCATATGATATTATAATATGACAATATATGATATGATAATATGATATGATGATATGACATGACAATATGATATGATATGATAATATGATATGATGACATGATATGATAATATGATATGATGATATGATATGAGAATATGATATGATATTATATGATATGATATTATATGATATGATATTGTATGATATGATATTATATGATATGATGAACTATGACCAACAATTACACTAACAACAGCAAACATAAGAGTGAGAAGCGGCAAGGTCACACATACCATTGGCGCAATGTTGCCTCCACGCCCACAGCTCCTACACTCACCTCAATTTGTTGCTTGAATCGACGTGTTTGTCGGTCAAACACCAATAAATTACCACGCTCTTGTAAATAAACTGCGAAGGAACACCAATTGTCACAATTGGAACGTCCCAAACACATGGTTTCAGCCACTTACTTTGAGATTCAAGCAAAAAAACATGTTTGAAATCAACCTACATCTGTTTTCACCTAGGGGTCACAAATTCCACTGGACAATCTCCATTTTTGTTGAGGTCTGTGCTTCAGAGGTAAAGCTCCTAGCCACGCCTGGTGCGAAGGCGAGGGAAAACGCCGCCTTTTTTTGTCCAACACATGGGATTTTGGGCGTTGAACCAAGAAACACTGGAAAATTCAGGACCGAAATTGAGAAGTTTTGGTGGTGAAACTGAGATTTCGACCAGGATTTACCAAACCAACTTGAAATGTTAGGCAACCAAACTCGGATTTTTCACCGACTGTGATTGTGCAGGCAATGAATATGGACACATACCAGCCAAAGAGGAAATGCCCCAACATACGAGGCTTGTTTTAAGAATTGATGTTTTGGTTGCAGAAATTCTTTCATCTTGAGTCAGACAACGATGTTCATCAGCACAGCGCAGCGCAGGGCTCCAACGGCGTGATGAAGCTGGGGGACTGCTTCACGGCCGACGAGAAGGCGCGGGCTCCAGCTGCTGCAGAAAGTGAGCAATGGTATCTTTGGGATTTTTGTAAAGACCACCACTGGTTGGTGGTTTCATCAAACATTTTTTTTAAAAACCCGACCATGATGTTCCCATGGACTTTCAACAAACCAAAATGGCTGCAGGTTCGCCCTGTGGTTGGTCGCAACGGCGCCTTTCTGCACGTGGCGGGGACAGAGCATTGGGTGTGGCTGGCATGTCGAAACTCGACACTGGGTGGGTTTGAACCGCTGGACGTGAGGATGGAGATGAGAATTTAACACATAGGAATGGATCCAACGAACATTGGGATTTAACCAACAGAAATTAGGATTGACCAACGAAAATTGGAATTTAACCATCAAAAAATTGCGATCTAGCCACCAAAAATGGTGATTTCACTTTCACTTTCACTGGCACCAACAAACATGGGAGTTTAAGCCACAGCAAATGAGTGTTTGGTCATCGAAAATCTGTGGAATCAACAAAAAAGACCTGTTGACCAACGGACGTGGAATTCATCACTGAAGACGATTAGAAATTCGCTCTGGGAACCTGATTTTGGTTAGAAATTCTCCGTCGAAAAAATGATGAGATTAGGAAACTACTGGGCGAAAAGATTCGAGTTGATGGAGTCATTGGAGCTGTCAATCCCCAGCCCCAAGATAGACCCTGAAGGGATCCAAGACATTCAACCAGGGCTTGGTTTTTTGGGGTTTTGAAGATTAGGAATGAATGATTTCTAGTTTCTGAAACCACTTAAGATCAGCCGCATTTTTTCATCTTCATCCCAGGGGTGCGGGATTCGGATGGTGATGGTAGTAACCCAGATGGCTAGTCCTCCAACTTTCAACGACATCCGTGTGGTTGCGAGCCATGGCGGTGGATTTCTTAGCCATGGAGGAGAACCTTCGTTGGGAAGGTGCCCTGCCTTGGGTGTGAAGCTGTAGAAAAGGGAAAGGTGACCATGGGAACCCAGAGAACAGGGCGAGTGGCACGAAAAGACCAAGGCTCAAAATGTGCGTTTCCTCTAGCTTTCAGTGTCCACCAAGTGCATAAAACATGGGTATATACCATCTGGTTATTTAACATAGCCGTGGAACATCACCATTTTTAATAGGTAAACCATCTATAAATGGGCCATTTTCCATGGCTATGTTAAATAGCCAGAGGGTATTTGCAGTGTTGTTGAAGTCACTCCCCCAGGAGTCCCGCTCTGCGAAATAGATCTGGTGATGTGGTCAACCCAATCATAGACCTGCTTCTTGTGTATGCTGTTTCTTGGTTGTGGTCCTGGTTGATATATATATATATATTATATGCCGATGGTTTCTTATTCTTGGTACCCAAATGGTAACATTGGCTAAATGGGACACTGCTCGGCCCAATCACCCAGGTGCTGAGGCTGAGGCGGGAAGAAGTGATGGGCGGGAAAAATCCTAAATCCACGAAGGTTAATCACCGCATTTCCTCTCAGAATAGCAGTGAACATGGGGGTAGATCCGTTTTTCAGACACACGCATGTCAAGTCTTGGGGTTTCCCCGGCAAAGATATGCGCCAACTGAGTGTTGCAATGTGCATAGAATATCGTAGAATGGTATTTGATGGGACCTTATGGACCTTGCAGACATCGAAGAGGATTGCTGAGAAAGCGTTTCTGTCCTCTCATTTGGTATTCCCAAACTCAGCCCATCCAAGGGTGGTTGGTTGAACCCGCCAACTTGGCCTGCTGGAGGCTCACTATCGCGAGCTGATGAACTTTGATGAGTCCCGCAGCCGCAGAAAAAGGAAGGCTGACATTCGACCGGGGTCCAGAAGAAAATTTAATGGATCATCATCACCACTAGCACGCAGCAGCATTAGCATCACGAACGGCATCAGTATCAGTATCAGCATCAGCATCATTATCAGCATCATTATCAGTATCATTATCAGCATCATTATCACTGCCGTCAACATAATTACAGGGATAGTAAATGATGAATAACAATCATTGACAAAAATAAAGGTAGTCACAGTAAAAACAATCATGTTCATTATGACAATGAACAAGACATGAGTCCGCTTCCGGGTTCTCCCTGCCCCATCATCTGCCTCATTCCGGCACGGCCCATGCTGCGAACTGTTGTGCCGAGGTTTAACTTTTGGATCTCCGAGTACTTTGACCCTCCGGCGCCAGCAAAGAATGTCTTGGCCGCTCGGCGTAGCAGGTTGGACCTGTTCCATTCTTGGATGTGCCAGTTCGTAAGTGGTGAAGAAGCCTCATATAACCGGATATAACTGGGGTATTTCATGGTACCAACGCATTCTATGTATATTTATGGATGTTGTACTATGTTGTTTCAACTTAAATGCAATTGCGCTATCAAATGAAGCACGGGCACCGGGATGCACATCCACGTTGGTGCGAAGTCTCAAAGAACCCCGGTTTTTGGCTTAAGCTTTGACCAGACAGTCATCAGGATTTTCTACCCAAATTAAAGCTGGTTTGGCGGTTTCATATTTTTTTGACTTTTGATCAAACTCACTGAAAGCCTGAAAGTTCCGCTCCATTTCCGAACATTTTCCCAACGGGAAAAGCCATGGCTTTCCCTTTCCACAGGACGCACTGGCGATTCTCATGGGATGGTCTGGAGACTCGAAGCAGATTGTCACCCGCATCACTGGGCAAAGACACACAGAGGCCTTGTGACCGCTGACCGCGCCAGTCGGAGTTTTTTTTTGGTTTCGGAACGGGAGTTCGACCACAATTTCTTGGTTAGGCCATGTCAAACCATCTTGAATTGCTGGAATATACTTGTTAACTTATATAAGTCAAATCCACGCTTTCCTTGCTAAGAAATCTTCCTCCCTCCTCAACCTCCCACAGCCCTTTTCCCCAACCTGCCCAATCTGTTAGGATCGTCTCTTCCCCGAGAAGTTTCAACAGTTTCAGGCCGATCTGAAGGCCCAGAATGTTGGAGTTTCCAGGATGTTTCCACAGCATATGCTTGGGGTCTCAACCAAAAAATCCAGGTTTCCGGAGTTCATTTTCTGGGAGTTTCAGGCACTTTTTTCCCAGATTCTGTGGTTTCTTTTTGAAAATTCTGAAGTACTTCTGGAGTTGTTTAGGCATCCTGAGGACATCGTGCATACATCAAAATGCCGCTATCCCCGCTGCCGCTGCCAGCGTAGCTTAGGTCCAGCTTTGAGAAAGCAAATTCCATTCAGGCACCTTTTTGCCCTTCAAGCTGACTCAAATGACCAGAAGTTCTCCCAACCAGCGCATGAGATTGTCAAGTCGATTATATAGCTAGATCATGCTAGATCTGCTCGAGAAAATCACATTGAAATCTTAGATGCATCCAATTTCCGCCTTTGATGGGGAAACGCAAGCAGCTTTGCCCCCCCCCCAACCCCTCAGCCCACTGAATTCCAGCATCTTCCAGCACCTGGTGAAACGCACCGGCGCCATATCTGCCAACGATGAGCAAATCATTTCGCCGTTCCATGACCACGGTTGCTTTCCTGCAGAAGCTTGAAGAGTAGCAGTCTGTGCTGTAGGATCTTTGAGTGTTTTGAGTTGCTTCAAGTGCATCGCGTCCTTTTCTCTGAGAAGAGAGCACATTCATTATGTTTATTTTTTTGTTTATTTTTTGCATAGTTTTGACAAAGTGTTGCAAGTGGCACGTCCCTGCAGTGGCTGACCTCCCACGGTCCCACATTCTCGTGCTTCCGAGGCCCCGCACGACAAGCTCCTGGGATGGAGTTGATGGGAATGGATGGAGTGCTCCCTTGGGTGCTTGACCTGAACCTGAGATGTGCCAACATTCTACTGACCTAAGGAGTGGGAAACGACGTTTTTTTACAAAAAGGAGGCACCACTCATAATTTTACCATATGATTTCCCTTTGGAACCGTTGGGACACCACACATGGAACCGTTGCTTTCTCAACAGGATGTCCAGTTTCCCATCAGGTTGCCAGGAATCGAAAAAAATGGCGACAGGCGCTCTTTCTTGGGATGTGGGCGCCAATGTGCTGTGGGTGTGGTGAGACTGGGCGGGTTACCCGGAATGTATGGCCAATTTTGATGCAGAAGATGGTACGATACGATAAACCTTAATGTTTTTCAAACGAACGCATGTCACTTCTAAGGCTTGGTTTGGCCTCTTTGCTATTGCTCCATTTGAACATGGGACAGGCTGTAAGTTGAGGTTTCTCCTGCTGAATCTCGATCGTAGATTGACTCGACAGCTTCTTGTGGTCTTGTGGTTAATCTCCAGCCTTCAAACACTTTGATTTCGCTCTCAATCACCAAATGGGGTCTACCCCTCAAATGGTCATTTGATACGGAAAAAGATGATTGATCGTCAATTTTTTTGGGTAGTCAAACCCAGAGCATAAAAGTTGGGATGTGAACCTCTTTTGGATCATTTGTAGACTGGAGCCCACCGCAATAGCCAGCCAATTTTGGATGAACATTCCGAATAGCAGGGCAAATGGTTTGGTATGTTTCTCCCACTTTTTTATGCTGCATTGTCTTTTTTGTGTTTGTTGGATGTATTCTCATTCTTGTTCGTAGTGCTACTTTGACGGATGGGTCAATCCCTATTCTTGCATTTGTTGATGTATCTGTCTGCATTCTTGGTGTATCTGTCTGGATAAGTCTCACTCCTCTTTCGATCCTGTAGTTGGTAGTGATCCCCATCTTTGTCGACCGATTGATGCTTTCAGTAGTTAAAATATGTTAAAATGACATATGTGGATGGTTGTGAAATCCTGCACCAGTTGATAGATGGTAAACATCCCACTATTTATAAGGTTTCAACCATCCTTTTGGTGGTGCAGGATTTCGCAACCATCCACAGTATGTAGGGTTAGGTCTTACCCTTCCTTCGATGTACCTTCAGCCGATGTTTTGCTGTTTCTCACAATTGCTGGGTACCAGGTCAGGGCGGCAGCGGCGTGCCGTCTTCGCGCGGAGCAGCAGCGGAATGTCCCAGGCGCGGTGGGTTTCGGCGGGTGAGAACCCCTGGATCTATCGCGATCTATGGGGGACCAAGCATCCAGGATTTGGCCGTGGGAAATTCTCGAAGTAAATGGAGGTTTAGTTCGCTGGGCAATCGAAAAAAACGATGGATTGAGAGCTCAATATCTGTCAGGTAGGATGACTATTGAATAATATTCTATTGGAGAATCAATCCTAGATCTTCGTATTTATTCAATATGATAATCAATATTCAATCATCGGATTTTTGCATCAATATTCACCATCAATATGTTTCCAATCAATTTTGACCATGGGACTCTCCATGAATGTGCGTTTTTTTCAGTAATT
Organism: Cladocopium goreaui; assembly: GCA_947184155.2. Lineage (NCBI taxonomy): Eukaryota > Dinophyceae > Suessiales > Symbiodiniaceae > Cladocopium > Cladocopium goreaui. The sequence goes on along the minus strand of CAMXCT020003196.1, from coordinate 1,975 downwards.
ATGTGCATCAGTGTGGATTTGACCATCATGAATGGGGAAAAAACAGTTGATATTTGCTGCAAACAACAGAAATATGGGCTATATATGGGATGCATGGTGACTTTAGTATCAATAATGTGGGGTTTAACCATCAAGAGGTGGGCCTTTAGGCGACAGATTGGCAAAACATGGGGGTGGCTGTAACCCATCGATAAACAGGGATTTAAACATCACTAAAGGGGTATATTAGACCCAACAACATGTGGAGATTTAGGGATGGTGAAGAAACCCTACCTGCAGAATAAAACTGTGATCGTGGTTTTAGATCGGTCTTTATTTATATCCCAACAAATGTGGTGATGATGATGATGACGACGACGACGACGACGAGGAGGACGACGACGACCACGACGATGAGGATGATGATGATGATGATGACGACGACGATGAGGATGAGGATGATGATGATGATGATGGTGGTGGTGATGATGACGACGATGGCGATGGCGATGACGATGACGATGACGATGACGACGAGGAGGACGACGACGACCACGACGATGAGGATGATGATGATGATGATGACGACGACGACGACGACGATGAGGATGAGGATGATGATGATGATGGTGGTGATGATGACGACGATGGCGATGGCGATGACGATGACGATGACGACGAGGAGGACGACGACGACCACGACGACGAGGAGGATGATGATGATGATGATGATGATGATGATGAGGATGACGATGACGAGGACGACGACGAGGACGATGATGCTGCTGCTGATGATGCTGCTGCTGATGATGATGATGAAGAGGAGGAGTAGGATATGTATAATATACATATATGTATATATATATATAGAGGAATCATACAGAAAGCACCCTGTCGTGGGTACTTGGACTAAATAGCGTTCAGCATAGCAACAGATCTGTCAAAACAATGACAACTAACAACAGATCAGTAGACTTGAGAAGCCATGGAACTCTCATTGGATTGGTTTCAGGGAAAATTTACAGGACCTCCCCATATTTGGTTGGAAAAACAGCGGTTTCCTGTAGCTTTTCCCTTAAACGGACACTGGCGAAGAAACAAATTTCGGAGAATATTTGGCGGGTAGTGGGTCCGGCCCCTAGTTCCATGTGTTGGTTGAGCATGGGATGCCCATGCAAACTAATATTCATATGGTAAGGCTAAGAATAACCCCCTTCACAATTCAAATTACCATCTGGTTATTTAACATAGCCATGGAAAATCACCATTTTTAATAGGTAAACCATCTTTCAATGGGCCATTTCCCATGGCTATGTCAAATAACCAGAGGGTACACGTCATATTACAATATGGGGGTTATTTCCATAACACACCCACTGGTCTCCTGCTACGGTCTCTTACCCTTTACAGAATCGGGATCTTTGGGTATTCGCATGGCCTATCCTGGAGTTCGAGACATGCCATGTCACACATTCCATTTTCTTCATTTACCTCAACATAGGATTATCATCCTCACAACTGATAAATTGACCTGGCCATAAGTTGGGGGTTAGCTATATTCAGGGTGAAAGTGTTAGTTAGAGAGATATCTCCAATTGAAATGGTTGGTTTCATTCCCGTGTTTGTTGATGAAATGTTCCCCGTAATTGTTCAGGTTTAAATCCGTACTTTTCGGTGGTAAAACAGATACAATCTTGGCCGCACCAAATGAATCAGCCACATTTTAAGTTAGTAAATCATCAGTATATTCCCAGGATATCCACAGGGGTAAAATTTTGAGTCCAACATCGTGCCTACTTCAAATAAATGGGTTTGTCTGAAAATAATGGTAACCCCAAGTCCACTGATGAATCATCATGTTCACAAAACTGCCATACATTGAGGGTACACCCCATTTTTCAGATGATTCCCAAGTTGGATATTTAGCTGATTGGTGGTTTGGAACATTTTTATTTGTCCATTCAGTTGGGAATGTCATCATCCCAACTGACTTTAA
>CAMXCT020003195.1:0-73477 GCA_947184155.2 Cladocopium goreaui | reverse complement strand
GTGTGTGTGGTGTGTGTGGTGTGTGTGGTGTGTGTGGTGTGTGTGGTGTGTGTGGTGTGTGTGGTGTGTGTGGTGTGTGTTGTGGGTGTGTGTGGGTGTGTGTGGTGTGTGTGTGTGTGTTGGTGTGTGTGTGTGTGTTTGTTTTTTTACTACCCCGTTAGTTAACACCTTGTTACGTGTCAGAAGGCAAGCCCTGCAACAGTCTTGTGACCGTCGGCCATTGCAACTGTAGATTTTGACGTCCGCCACAGTGCAATGGTCTTATCCAAGCAACTAAATCCCTAAGGAAAAAGAAATGGTAATGACTCCGCACCAAAAATTCACAAGTTGTTGTTAGTGAACGATGCAGTCAAAGGTGAAAAATCCCACGCTCAGCCGCTGCCGTCACTCAGTTGCAAAAGCGCAGCACCAAGCAGCCGCCACAGCGCCAAAGGTTCAGCGCCCAAAAGAAAGCAAGTAGCACTGCAAGGCGCAAAGGAGCAGCAGAGGGTGAAGTCAGCAGCTTAATGCGTGCAAGTGGCAGGTAAACATTCGGTATGATCCAAGGTGCATGGGCAAAGTGCCGCAACCAAAGTTCCGCAGAAGCTCAAGGTGCACCGCTGGAAGTGCTCAAGGTGGGGAAGTTCAGATCCCCTGCATTCATCGTCCTGGCGCTGTGGTCAGTTTCACGAACAAGCCACAGCAACATGCAATTGCGATGAACAAACTCAGGCAACTGCACAACGCGATCTGGTACTTTGGCATCTTCGTACAACAGCCAATGTCCCTGATATTTCAAGGCTGCACGCCAATGTCCAGTTGATGGGTTTGCGCCCAAATGATACACCACCCCGCAAATGACAAACCGTTCCATATTGATCTCACCATCTGAGTTGCAAAAGAAAGGAAATGATATGTCATGCTGAAAGTGAACCAGTTGAGTCAATTTCGTGTGATCATCATCTCGGTGTCTGTTGAGTTCCAACACCAATTGGCAGCCATCCTGCGTAGCTGCTCGACAAAGACCTGAGGGATCATGCCAGCACAAAATGAGTTGCTGAAGTTCACAGGTGTCAGAAGAAAGATTGGTGAAGGGCAATGAAATCGGAGTGAACGCAGTTCCTTTTTCCCCATCCAGCTGATGAGCAAGAAGTCCATCAATAAACGCTGGTCTCGTCACCCATGAGCAATCAAGAAACCCAGGTCTAGTGAAATTGAGTATGTAACTGCAAAATTCACAAGCGTCCTGCTGCCTTTGCAAAAATTTCTCAATTGACCAATCCCCTGTCAAGAGCCACTCAAATGGGCCAAATGTCATCAGGTCCAATGGGATGGCACTGTTGTGCACCAGGCTTCGCATCAAAATGAATCCTCCATTCCAAAGGTCAAACACGTAGCCATCTGCCAGAAGCATGAGCCATGCAAGGCATTGCAATACCGCATTGGCCGAGCAGGCCTTTCCAGATGGATTCAACAAAATGCGGACCACTCCCATCACTGGACCTTCAACAATTGCTGCGCTAAAGGAGAGCGCGTCAGGCTTTGTGCCCGGAGTCTCACTTGGATGAGCTGCCAAATAGAGTGGTGTGCCAATTTGTCCAACTCGTAGTAGAGCTCCGTGTTGTGTCGCAGGCTCACTGTCCAGAGCCAGGGGATTGCCTGAGTCACCTCCAGCCCCTCCTGTGGCTTTCGAAGTGCGTGAAAACGCAATGTCACTCGATGATCTGACATCAGTCTGATCAGGTTGGTGAGGCTTTGCTTCACCTGTTGCGCTGGTAATCCAGGAGCATCCGTCGGCTGAAGTTTCTGGGCCTTTGGATTCCACCTGAGATACGGCATCGTCTTGGCTTGATCCTGACTGATCAAATGATATGTCACGCAGTCCTGAAACAACTCCTCTGTGGGTGCCGCAGCCAGCAGCTTGTCCAACCGTAACTCCAGGACCTGAAGCATCGTCTTGGCCAACAGGTGTCTGAGCGGCTCCTGCTTCTCCTGCGCATGCCAGGTCTTGCTGGTCTGCATCAATGTGGGCAAGATGCTGCCCGGACCCGGTGCCATAAACACCATAAACTCCGACTCTTGGAGCAGGGTGTTGAGGCTGTCTTCGTGCCTCATCACAAGCCTCGTGAGCGTGCTCAAGAGCTCCGTCGGGACGGTCGTCGTCGATGACGATGAGCCCGGTTTTGCATGCTCCTTCCTTTTCTGCTGGTCCTTCTTCTGCCTTTTGTTGCTGCTCAAAGGGTCTGGTGCTATGCCGAGGGATTTCAGCTGGTCGGAGGTCAGCAAGTTGCCCCAGATCTTTGTGGCTGAGTCTATTCCCTCGTTTGCCTCGTATGCCGAGTCCATTGGTGAGGTACACGGCAAGGTTGAGCAGAGCAATGCACTGTTTTAAGTGCCGGGAGCAGCCACAAAACTGACAGATGTCATGGCAGCGTAGTGCAAGTCTGTGATAGCACATCAATGTTTGCATCTGCAAGAAGTTGTGTTCCCGATGCAAATGTTCATCAAATTTGGGGGCAGTGAAGAAACATTTGTGGCAGCAAAGACAACGGTAGGTCAGACTGTTACCCAACATGGGATCTTGAATTTGCATGAGACCGCACTGAGCTAATAAGTCAACTGCAAGGCCAAATGTGTCTGAGGACGTCACGTTGTATTGCCACAGGCGCAACTCTTCTTGGCGCTGGGCTGCTCTGATAGCCTCATGCGTTGGCCATACAAAAGGTGTCAAGGCCGGTTTTGTCCACACTGGCATCATCAGAAGAAGGGCCATCTGAATGACAAATGGACAATACTTCAGGTGCTCAATTGGGCAGGTCTGAATGTCATAGTCCTCTTCATAAGATGGCAACACTTCGTTGCACCAGTCGCAGTGCCAGTCAGGGGATTGCAGGGCCGCATAGACCACACTCAGCTGCTCTGCAAGATAGGCTACACGATCACCCGTGATGCGATGGAACACAAACAAATGGGCCTTGAGCGTCTTCAGCTCCACTTCCTCCTGGCAGAGAAGACACCGTGTGCGCAACATCTGGATCAGTGCTGGGTCTTGCCAAATTGTGTGAAAGTTTCTGGTCATCAAGGCCATTGCAATGCGTTGCATAGCATCATCAGGCAGCAACACGCTCAGCAAGTCGGTGAGCTGAGCCGATGAAAATGGCCATGGGACCACAACCTGCCAATTGAAGGATGCAGCCAACAGTGCCAATTGTGTGAGGCCTACGCATTCATGATGCATGGCTCCCCATCCCGGACCAGGATTGCAGAAGCATCCAAGCTCTGCAAACATGCTCCATGGAAACAAATGCTTCAGATTCTGAACTTCCTGCAGCGATTCTGGGTGAACTGCATGAAGATGATGATTGAGCTTGTCACCAGAGTCGAAACGCTGACCACAAAGCTGGCACTGAATGGTCAACTGAAGACGTAGATCACGTTTCTTGTACAACAGTTTCGAGTGACCATGCCAGATGAGAGGTTCAATCTGTTCAGCAATGCCCAAGAGCATGTCCGGGGGTAAGGCCATGACCTGTGGCATCTGTTGTCGCTCATGTTCCAGCCTCAAGAGCGCAAACTGAATGTAGAGCAGGCAAATGTGTTTGTTGTGCCGCTTGGGATGACAAACACAGCCATGTTCAGGTTTGTGAAGTCTGTCAAGTTCAATGGCCCTCCGTTCACTTTCATGCCATTCTGAAGCATGGTTGAGCTTGAAATGGCGTGCAAGTTCTTGAGCACGCCCAAAAGATTTCTGACACTGGGCGCACCTGGTAGTCAAGAATCTCTGCACCGTCTCAAGCTGCAGCAAGTCCGGGCAGGAATTCTGCTCCACTGCCTGGTTGATGTGGCAGTACATCTGAACTGTTTCAGGATCAAGCTGATCACAAGCCTCCACAGCATCATGATAGTCCCGAAGGTGCTGCTGTAGTCCATGAGCCGTCGAATAGCCCTTCCGACACACAGGGCATGTCAAGGGCTCAGAGGCGTCAGTGCCAGTGTCAAAACCCATGGAAGTCAGCAGCATGGACATCTGTCTGATAAGCATGCACTTGTGATATTGTTTGAAAGGTTCACCACAAAGAGCACACGGAGATGTGAGAGGCCATCGATACAAAAGTTGTTCATTGAGACCCTCATGTCGTCGGAAAACATCATTGTGCGCTGTCTGAAAATGAAGTAAAAGTCCTTTGGTGGTGTTGCAGAAAAATTTGCAAATACCACACCGGGTGTGAAAGTAGGCTGCCAGTTCCACATCCATGGACAACGCCTCCAAGTTCAAGCAGCACGCATACTGCAGTAGTTCATGAACTCGTACACGATGTTCTACTTCCTCATCAGGATCTTCAGCGTCCTGTCCAGTAGCCATGCAAACAAATTGAACATGTTTGCGCAAACCATGCCAAGTAGTAAAATGTTGTTTGCATCTGGAGCATGTTGGAATGCCATTGTCAAAATCAGTGGTGTTGATTGGCCGAAGTGGGCCTGATCTGTCTGCATGGACCGTCGTCAGATGCCTCCGCAACACACTGAGAGTGGGATACAATTTATGACAAATAGGACATGCTTGTTGAGTGTCAGGCTCCAAGGTGTTCACTGTAGCCACACGATTGCGCAGGTGTTCCCACGCTCGAAGCAGCACCTGACATCTTTCATCATAATTGATGGGTGTCATTCTGCATAGGATGTCATGAGGTGCAAGTGCAGCATTTCTCAGGGCATCACGTCGGGCGGCTTTGCGGCAGAGCTCCAGCAGCAATATCAAGGGGTCGGCAATGCCGTGTGCAGTCAAAAAATCATGATGAGTGTTGCGATGCAAGTGCACTGGTTCACGATATATTCTTCTGAGGTGTTTCATGCATGCAACATCCAACAATGAAAGTGTGGCAACATTGAATCCAATGGGGATTAAACTGTATCTCATGCTGGTAAAAACACTTTGGCGCCAAATGAGTTGTTTGCGGTTGTTGTTGAAACCTTTCCGAGTAAAGATCCAACGAGCTAATTGCTGACCAGTTTTGTCCCCTGCCTTGATCCTGGCAAGCATCGTTTGACGCTCAAAATTGTAGAAGCTGACAGTTGCCCCCAGGAATTGTTGTTGTGCCACAAGTCTGACATATGTGAGTGTGCCGTCTTGTCTAGGTATCATGAGCCAAGCACCCCCATTCTTTCTTCTGTGAACGAAACGACGCTGAAGTTTCGAGGCTTTTGCACCCACCAGTCGCAACATCACTGTTGTTTTCTCCAGGTTGATACTAAATCCATAGCCCTCTAAGATATCAAGGACCTTCCCCAGATATCGCAGCAGGTTCAGGAAGTGCTGCTCAGACCGAATCACCTGGTGAAAGTTGGAATCGTCTGCAAAGGTTGTGGTATGGTCCAACATCCAATCATGATCTGTGGCATCTGCAATGTCAAGCAAAATGAGTGCTGCCTGGGCAGTCCACAATGTCGGTGCCGCTCGACAGCCCTGCCTGATGCCACGTGTTGTTGGAAATTCCCGTCGACAACCTTTGTGTTCAAACGCAAAACTGGTATTGGAATAGATTGATTTGAGAAGACACAATAAAGAATCGTTGACCCCCAAGCGTTGTAGCCCCATGAACAACCGTTTCCGACAAACTGTGTCAAATGCCTTGGAAAGGTCCAGACTTAGGAGAAGACCGCCACCCAGTTCTCCAGGTTGAAGTCCATAAGCCTGCTGGTGCACTGGATAGTGGTGTGCTTCAATTGTGTCACGGACAGCCCTGCAAAAACTGGCAATGCGGGAAAGAGCCTCGTCTGCTCCACGCCCAGGCAAATAAGCAAACTGCGGCAGGCCTTGCAAAGTTGGACAAAGTTGGTCATGTAAATGCTTGGATGCCATGCCCATGACTGTCTTACCCGAAGGTTCCAACAATGCAATGGGCCTGAGGTCACGAGGATGGTGATTCCTCTTGGCCGTCTTTGGCAAGAAGCATAGGTATCCCTGGCTCCAAACACCTGGCAAATCATTGCACTGGCTGCGCTGTTTGCAGAGTGGGTCCAATAGTTCCGCGGCCTGTGGAGCTGCACACTTCCAAAACGGTGATGGCGCATAGCTCGGATCCAGGGCCTTGGAAAGTGGTAGCTCAGCAAGGCCATTGGCAAATTCCTCACATGTGAATGGCCACGCAAAGGCACTGGCAGTGTCTGGGATGTCATCACTGTGATAGAGTTGAAAGAACCACTGCTGCAAATAGTCGGCTGCCTGTTCAGGATGCATTAAATCTCCATTGTCCGTTCTCAAGTGAATCTTACTGAAAGTCTGTTTGGGTGCAAGTTCGCGTATAGCCTGCCACATCCTGAATGGGTCCCTGGCTTGTTCTGCACGTCGCGCTGCATCGTAGACCTGTTGCAGTCGTCGCTTCCGTGCATTTTTGGAAGCCTGCTTCATCAGTCTACGCGCTTTGCAGCGTTGTTGCACATGAAACCATGCCTTGAATAGTGTCTGCAGTTCTGTGGACCGCAATGCGCGCAAGGACATAGTGTGAACCTGAAAACTCTGGAAAGGTGTCAAATCAAGATGATCAAATAAACGATTCTGTTTGGCATGAGCTGGAGGGCGAAAAGAATTCAATGTCAAATGCAATTGATCCAACGCCCTGTCGTCACGTGGAATGGCAGCAACTGGCTGTTGAATCTGTAATTGTAGTTGATGGACATCTGCTGTAGGATGTTGCCACTGATGACTGAGATCGAGCCTCTGCGATCTCGTCCAGCCCTGAGGTCGCGTGGTCGTACTGTGATGCCACACCTTCAGAATGGAAGTCATCAGTGGAACATGTGTTGAACCTTCTGTGTCAAGGAGAGGGAAATCATGCAGATATACAACCTGTCTCGAAGTGGCATCAGCCATGTGCTGTCTGCAGCAAATGTAATCAATACGGGAAAATTGATCTTGGGAGGGAAATTGATATGTGGGGCCAAGGTCAGGTTGCCATGTATTGAGTGCCACAAGAGAATGAGTTGTCAGAATGTTCATGAACAAATGCATGTCTGCATGTTTGGGTCCCCTGCATCTGTGCTGATTCAGCGCAAACGTGTCCAGTCCCACTGCATCTGTACGTCGAAGAAGGGAAGTGTTCATGTCTCCCAGCAGCATGACAGTGTTGCGCCGTGGCAAGTTGTCCAACAAAGTTAATAACTGATGCCAAACTTCTGAACGTTCATCCAAACGATGTGGGGCATGAACATGTTGGTAAATATTGAGGATATCCAAACTGCGATGAACGCCATGAACACGCACATGAAGTAGTCTACCAGGAATAGGTTCATGCCATGAGAGTTCGTGTGTTGAACACAACTGTTTCGACACCATGCACATCAGGCCTGCCGATCTGCCAGTGTTGCCGCTGTGCACAACGTGGTAATGCTGCTGAGCCCATTCGGAGGAGAAGGGCCATTTTGTCTCCTGTAGACAGACCACTCCAATCTGCTGTTGGGCAAGCCAAATCTGAAAAAGGTCCCACTTCTCAGCACCCATCCCCCCACTGTTCCAGCTGAAACATGTAATTCGTTGTCGATGGCGTCGGCCATGCGGAACAGAATTAACAGCATGAGTGTGAATAGGTTCATGTGTGTCAATGGAAGTGCCCAGTTGCTTGGCAGAAAATAGCTTACCCCTCCGCCAGGTATATCGATGTTTCGATGCCCTACGTTGAGCTCGTTGAAAACTTCTTTTACCTGTACCACTTGAATTACTGTGTGCTTGGATCGGTGCGTACACCACATGGGGCTCCTCTGCATGTTGTTTCACAGGGTCAAAAGACTCTGTTCTCTCGTTGCGCATGCCCACAACGAAACCCTCGCCCCTCAATGGGCAGCAACTCAACCACCCCAAGAAGATGATCACAAAGAGGATGGGTTGGAGATGCCAATATCTGAACATGCCCAAGTTCCGGAATTGGGACCGGAATTGCAATCGCTGATCACTCTGCCTACAAGATCGAAATGTTAAATGGATCCAGTTCCGCACCACCGAAACGGTGTCAGATGTCAATGTCAAACTTAAGGGCACTTTAGCCAGCAGAAGTAAAAACACTGAACTCGTCTCAAATGCCAGTGCCAAAATACCGCTTGGTGAGCCAAAATCAAAATGTGTCCCCGGGCCAGTGAAAAACAGATCTGGAGCCCACCCAGTAAATAAAACAGCAAGCAAAAACAGATTAGGATCCCAAAGATGCAGAATGATGAGTACCACCAGGCCAAAGCAGCAATGCTCGAATGCAGAAACGTGTAGATGAAGGTCAGGAGCTGTCTCGAGCACCAGGCCACAGCACCGCACTAACTGTCTGGCCAGGACAGTCAGCCACCACGCCACAGCACCGAAAACCACACAGGTGGCAAGCGCCGTGTCAGCGAACAAGTTACCCAAAGAACAATCGTGGGGCAACAGCTGCGGCTGCAACCTAGGATGTTTCACCTTGATGGCGGTACTCGCGACCGCAAAGGGGCTTGTGTGTGTGTGTGTGGCTGTGTGTGTGTGGCTGTGTGTGTGTGTGTGTCTGTGTGTCTGTGTGTCTGTGTGTCTGTGTCTGTGTCTCTATATATATATATACAGATATATATATATATATACAAATATATATATATATACATACATACATACACATCTCTTCTCCCTATCTCTCTCCCTCTCATGCTCCCTCTCATCACACCTGTTCGCTCTCCCTCTCTCTCCCTCTCTCTCCCTCTCTCTCCCTCTCTCTCTCCAATTGGATCCCCATGAAATAGTGTATATCCTCAATCAAAATAAATTATATATATATATATCTGTATGTATAGATGATCCCCCCGTGAATTCCCCAAATATCTCCATATTCATTGGTTACCATCCCCTCATCAAATCAAACCCTGCCATGAGTATCATGAGGGGGGGTTGGAAGACCATTCCGACACTAAAAATGGACCGTTGTTCTCAGGGTCAACCGTTAGATTGGGAATGGGAAATCCTATAGAAATGAACAGTTGACCCAGAAATAATTGGAAAATTCTCCCTATAAAACCTGACTTTTTCCCCTGACAATTCCTCCCCTGGGTTGGATCACAAAGTTGCCACTGACGTGACGCTTTTCGCACGGATCGTGCCTCCTTTGCCTCCCTGAGGCCTGAACGAACACAGCGAAAATTGAGGAAAATGGTAGGTTAAAAAGGGGCCAAATATCAGATTCTCATGGCTTGTGGTCTTAATTTCCAAGATATGGATGTAACTGGCCTGAAACCCGTAGCTTGATTGTTAGAACCTCCTTAGGCTATACCGTATGAGCATGATTTAGCCGTTAGAATGTCTCAAAAGGTCTACTCTCCGAGGATGTCTGAGGCATTGGCCATCCCTTTTCGCCACCGGCACCTCAAGACTTCGTCACAATGGGGGATGGATGGCTGTGGATGGCTGTGGATCGCACATCCTGACCAACCATGTGGAATATGGTGGAACATGGTGTCGCTTGAGATCTCTTTGAATCTTGTTGAATCTTGTTGAATTTGAACTCATGTTCCACGCAGGATTCAAAATCGGAAGCTTTTTTTTCCCACATCAACTTGAGACTCCCACCTTTTTGCCAGTCGCCCCACTCGCCATAGTCGTAGCCGTTGGAGCCTTCCCATTGCCCATGCCGCTCGTGTGATCGCTCCGATCTGAAATCGCGGGGCGGAATCGGCACGGGCCTCAGAGGCCACCATGGTGGAGGGAACGGGGCTGCAGCATACCGAAACAGACGACGTCTGCATACAAATCAATGTGTGTGCTCATGAGTCATAGGCACAAATATTGAAATATGTGTTGTACGTGTATATATATATATACGTAATTATAATTATAATTATATTTATAATTATGTGTGTGTATGTCTGTATGTCTGTCTGTCTGTCTGTCTGTATGTATGTATGTCTGGATGGATGAATGGATGGATGGATGCGTGCATGCATAATGTAATGTAATGTATATGTGTATGTGCATATGTATATATATATATATGTTTTATATTTATATGTGTATGTATCTGTATCTGTATATGTATATGTATGTGTTATATGTACATATATATGTATATGTATATGTATATGATTGTATATGTATATGTATATATTGTATATACATTTAAATATATACATATTACGTACGGTTATCATATACGTACAAAAATGAACAAATATGTAAATATGTGCTATCTAGTTCAGCGTGAAAAATCCGACCATGATAGCACTGATCCAGACGTGAAACATGGTTGTTTCAGATTCCAGGCAGTTGGATTTCACTGTGCAACTTGGCAATTTTGCCCGCCAGCCGCCCAAGATAAGTCTGGCCTAGGTCTGGCCGTCTTGTCTTTGAAGCATCGTAAAAAATTACTGTAGAATGAACAGCCGCAAAGGTGAAACAATAGTGCAAAAACTGTGTCACTGTGTAAAACATTTGTAGCTTTACCCAGCAAAGATGAAACATGGCACACGACGCATTCGTGGCAATACTTTAAAGAATTTGTGGAGAATCCACCAAAAGAGCAACCATGCTAAGGCCAGAAACGGCCAAGAATCAGATAAACCTTTTTCGGCCATCAGGACGGCCGATGAGTCGACTGCCCAATTTATAGCACCCAAGAGCACTGCAGCCACAAGACCAGCAAAAGTGGCAGCCACAAGTCTGGGCACTTTGACCATCAGAAGGAAACCCAGCTTGACCATCAGATGTGCTAAAATCAGAAACTCGAATAGGCTCGTGATGACAGGAAGCAAATAGAATCTTGTGACTGCCACGACACATCTCCAAAATTTGACAATCAGCTCAGTACTTTGCAAAACCCACAAGTTCCTCATCCATGCCACACTGTCACACAGCCATGGAGAGCAAGTGCCACACAAGAGTAAGATTAGAGTAGAATGGGAAAATATCATGTTCGCAGCAAGTTGAGTTCGAATTCGCTGTCCAAGCGTTGTTTGCACTTCCTGATTGAACTTGTCCAAATGCTCCTCGTCCGCCTCCACATACCACGTCTTCAACGTATCAAACACCAGCGCCCGGTCACACAGCATGGTCTCACCGGTTTCTGGGTGCTGGTGATGGTGTGCGCAGCAAAAACACTCAGAAGCCTTCCAACTAAACTCATGCACCTGCCGATTGATATCCTGAATCTCTGCCCACACGCCCAACAGCTGATACTCCATAAGACAACAGGCAGCAAGGATACCGACACTCAACGGGATATCAGCTGTACTGCCAAACATCCCTCCTGACTGTGGTGGTCGAAGTTCCACAGACACGGCCCACCAGAGAATTTGCAGGCAAGCAGACCCACCCAGAAAGGTCGCGATCCATGCAAGCTGCACCCCTGCTGTTGCCGCAGGCAGGACGGCCACTCGTTGATTCCTTCTTCTGCTCTTCCGTAGGAAAGCGGCAACCTCGAAGCAACACCAAAGACGCGTGAAGAACCGCGGGGACCATAGGATGGTCAACTCTTCCGAGTGATCCAAAAAGGAAGCCAAACCCAGAATACCTCGTGTTTTCAGCTTCGGGTCATGCTGCGCGATGCATAGCCTGTCAAGGAAAGCGATCTTTGGTCTTCTAAAAAAGCCGCGGACCCTCTGCCACAAGAAGAGGAATAAAACAAAGGTGGCTTGTGGCAAAAGGGAAATCAGATCTGTAGTCCGGGTATCGTTGTTAGTGGCAGCTTCTATGTCCTGCCAAGGGGTCTCTCTGCAGAGACCGACAATCATGGCACAGACCACGGCTGCAACTGTTGCAGCATGAGCATTGAAATAGATCATCATGACCACAACCTTTCTTCTTCGAGAAGTGTTCCAATCATGACTCAGAAAGTTGTCAATCTTGGACACCTGGAAACTCAGACCATAGTCACGTCTTCGGATGTCATACATGCTTTGTGCTGAGTTGTTCGCAAAATGTTTGCCCCATCCACTAAGACAATCACTCAAAGACACTCCACGGAGCAGTGAGGCATCCAATCCTTTGAGGAGTTGGTTTTCCACATGTTCCGCAGAGGCCGCCCCCAACTTTGCTGGAAGCGTTTCCTCGGCCACTGACCAGTTGTCGGGGTCCGAGGCCGTTTTGCGTTGGAGGCTGACGCTGAGTGCCTGGATGAGGCGGGGAGGCGAAGGCGCACCTGCGCGGGTAGCAGTCGTTCCCGCAGCATGATGCATCCGCGCAGAGGTCCAAGCACCGCTGAGCTCACGGTCGGAGCTCGTGGCACTTGAGAAAAAATGGGCAGGAGCACGGGTCAGCATTCACGGGCGACTGAAGTAACAAGGAAGATCCAAAGGTCCCAAGGGTTCTAGTCCAGTATCATTAATGCCGTTATGAATAACAACAACATTTTGAGCAGCAAAAAACTAATTGCTCAAGAGTGACCACTTCATTTCTCTGAATGTTGCGTTTATTGCAGCGCAAAGACGTTGGGATCAAATTTGGGAGCATCCCAAATCCTCCGAAGTTTCAAAAATCCCAGTTCATGACATGAAGCGCCTGTGCACTGCCCTTGTGCCAACATATAATGTGGTATATAAACCCGATAATAAAGCATGCAGTGACCGACATGTGGATGTAATGAAATTAATGTACATCATCCCCACGGGGGATAGAGCCAAAATCAGCCAAACAAGTCACCCCAATTGAAAAAATCGCTGGAGTTTACCTCAGAAAATCCGATAAATCCACCATGTCTCCTGGTTAAGTCCTCATTTTCCATGGTTAACTCAGTTAACTCCCCCCGTTTTCCAACAGCTCCTTCCCACTTCCAGGTTGCTGCCGCTGTGGGGGATCCGCTGCGTAGGTCGATGGCATGTAGGGGGGCGCTTTCATTGCCATTCTGGCAAACCTCCGAGCAGTCATGGAAAACCCATGAACAAATGGCCAGAAACCCACACCTGTTTGACCGGCAAACATATGAACATACAGGATGGTACCCCCCAGTTATAAGTTGGTTTATAAACCCCATTGACTATAGTTAGTTATATCTGCCATAAACCATAGTTATAGGAGTTATAAACCAACTTAGCTAACTATGGGGCACCACCTTGTATTTGCTTAATGATAAACGAAATGCAAAAAATGAATGGAAACATATGGAAACCCAAGGTTTTGAAGCGGAAAATCTAAGGCTTTCCTGCAAACACAAGCGGAATTTCCGGCCACTGCCCCCAGTTGTATCAGTAGTGTTGCGGCTTGGTGACTCCTGCCCCCAGAGAGCGGCCGGATGCAGTTGTCGAAACTGCGGCTGACTCGCTTGAAAACCTGCCTGACGCTGGGGAGCATGGCCGGGTGGCACCAAGAAATGTCTGGAAAATTACCGGTTGGTTTGGCCGAGACTGGTCCTGCCGCAACAAAAACCTCCAACTTTGCAAAATCATGCAAAATCCACCCGTTTTTGGGAACTTTGTCAGGCAACTCCTAGCCAACACGCCAACAAACTTCGTGGCACTTCGTAACACTTTCCAAGCCATTCTCAGCCACAGCTACGGGCAGCGACATCCCAGGTGGTAGCCAGTCCGTCGGTGGCATGTAGGGCATCCCACCTTGGTCGCCATGGCGGTGCCATAGCAACCGGGGCAACTGAGGCAACCGAGGCAACCGAGGCCCCAACCCATCATGGGTTTGTAGCCCGATCTCTCGTCACACAGAAAGACACCCGGCTGAAACATGCGACCTGAGTTGAAACACAGGGGAAGTGAAACATGGTGGGGCTAAAATGAGATGAAATTAACGGAATGCGATTCCCCTATTACTACAGCCAACAGGGCCGACAGGTCAACAGAAACCCCAAGCTCTCATTGCTAAATCGCCAATTTTTCCTTTCTGAATCCCTACGTTTCCTTCCTTCATTCCCCTGGTTTCTTTCGCGAAATCCCCATGTTCCTTGCTAAATCCACATGTTCCTGCTGATATAAATCCACGTTTTTGCGTTGAAATCCCCCCAAAAAAAACGAGTGTTCAAAAGTCGACCAGCCCCCCTGGGTCCGAGCAGCCGCCCGTGCTGAAGGGGTTGCCCCCAGTGGTGGCCGCCTGAAGTCTCTGCTTCTGCGCTAGCGCAGCGGCGGCCTGGAGGCTGGTGCTGGTTTGGAAGGGAAACTGGCAGGTGTTTTTTAGTGATTTAGATGAGTTTTGCCAGCTCAATTTTGGAGTTAAGTGTAACTGATTTAACTGATTTAACAAGATGTAGTCAAGTAAAAATGGGAGGATCGCCATCAACAATTGGGAGCCAAACGCTGGGTCGGCAGTCAATGGATTGTTTTGACCAAGCGAAATAGGTTTTATTACTCTTGGATGATTTCGATGAAACCTTTGATGGTTGACCATCATCAAAGACAGAATGCCAAAAACGGATTATATAAAAACGATGCAAATGCATATTCACAAACGAAGTCCAAACCATTGCTTGATTACAATCTCTAAATTCAGGATGGAACCCAACAAGGCCCATATCCGCTAGCAAAGCATCTTTGGGACCCCAGTTTTTGGGTTCCATGTGAAAATTCGGGAGGTAGATCTTGGCACAAAAGTCGGTCCATTTATGATATTTATTTCTTAGATATGGGCTTGTCTGAAAATAGGGTACCCCAAAACCCCCCAGGTTTACCAACGTTTCCTCATTAAACGGGGTATCCACCATTTTAGGGACAAACCAGTGTCTAAGAAGTCTTGGAAAAGGCTCCAACTCCAAGTATCATCAAGTACAGTATGTACAGTACTTCGTCCCATGAATCTTTGAAGGCCTAGGTCCGATTTTTTGATCAATCAATCTCTTATATAACTCTTAATCTGGGCATCTAGCTACATTGAAAGTGATGGTCCCATCATCGTGGGAAGAAATCGAAAGGATTCTACAAACCTTCCACAAGTCCAAGGCATATCATTGATATATCATGCTCCATCCATACCCCCCATCGTCCTACTCCGGGTTGCAGTTCCAATGAACTAAGTTTTGCAAAAAAATCGGGCCCAGAAATCCCAACTTTCCCCAACTGGGGGTGCAATAACCATGAGTATACCATGAGTATAGCCCATGGCTTTGAAATTCATCCTGCCTTGGCAGCCTCTTCGATTTCCCGTTCCTTGGCTGCTTCCTCTTCGGCCTCTCTGATCAGCATCTGGCCGTGGCGCCGTGTTTGGCCGAACTGGGATGGGATGGCCGAAATGACCAAAAAAAAAGGTTTACCCTCTGGTAAACTAACATTGCTATTGAAAATCACTATCTTTAAGTTCGGTAAATCAACTATTTCAATGGGCCATTTTCAATAGCTATATATGTATGTTTGCCAGGCCGGGTACATCGTTTTATGGCAGATCAGAAGGACCAACTAGTTAGAGGTGGCCGTGATGCCCATGTCAAACATACCAGCTGTTCACTGACAAGTGCATGATAACTCCTGACAACTCTAGTATATGGAGTGGGGACACCAAAGGCTATGCCTCAACATCTCTGGCTATATATAAATGTTATTATCGTTTTTCTCCTTCCGCGAGTATCATCCATCAACCCAACACATATCATCTGGAGAAATCATAACCCTTCACCAGCCTGAAGAGTCAGGCCATTTGGGGATACTATGGATTTTCTGCAAGTAGGGTGCCCATTCCATCCATTGGTTAATCATTGGTTAATCATTGGTTAATCATTGGTTAATCATTGGTTAATCATTGGTTAATCATTGGTTAATCATTCGTTAATCATTCGTTAATCATCATCTTCCAGACTGAATCGACTATTTTGGGGGACCCTTATCATGATCCTCATCCCTTCCAAGGATGACAGGTCGGTGGATCCTCTTCACTCAGCAGATCGGCCTGGCACGGCCGGTCCAAGGGACCAACGTCATAGGCCCGGAAAATGATCGCACACCAGTGGAATCAGGGATGAACTGTTTTTGGACAAACCCTATCAAATTAGCGAAGAGAAGGATGTATACTACAGTACTGTACAGCATAACCCATAGGATCCATGTATGGTATATATGCTAACATTGGGGGTATATTGATGGTAAATGTTACCATATATAGCATACATGGATCCTATGGGTAAGGCTCAGCTACTCTGTCTTTCCGTGTCTTTCTTCTTCGAGGGATAAATGTCGTCGCCTTGCACTGACGAGAGTTCTAAGTTCTCATCTTGGACAATCATAGAACAATGTCCCCACAGTTGACATAACGCCACACAAGCATACAGATGTAATACATAAGCATCAACCACCATGTGTTTGGGAACGGCTGGGTGGCTAGTTTCTACAGTAGGTAGTCGTTTTGTTTCGTTTATGTGGAATTCAGAGTGCCAAATGTCAGGAGCCACATTGCTCTGAGCCATCTCAATACCTCAATGGGGGTTGTCCCACCTGCTTTGCTGCCAGCTCTAAGGCAAGTTTTCTATCCTGCAGTCAACTCGTGATGCCCATGGCCCCATGGCCCTATGAGTCGAGCTGCAGATCTAGAATCATTTCGACCCCACCTTAGCCCGTTGACGTTGCACGGCGCTTCTGAACTTCATGTGACGAGCCAATCTATGGATTCAACTAAACCCACCGGTCAAACATGGCTGGCTGGAAAAAAAAAATCGATGACTTTGTCCCAGCTAGAAACCCCCCATGGCTCGTTCGGGGAGTTTCCATTGCCATTAATCCACCCTCAAGTTCCGTGTCCTCCTCATTTTGGACGATGCTGGCGGAAGGGGCCTCCTCGGTAGCAGGAGCATCAAAAAATATCAAAGATACGTTGACTGAGTCGCACTCAGAAATGTCCTAAAGCCAACATTGCAATGGAAAATCCCACCCAGGGAAATGTAATCCATTAACTGCAAGAATCTAGAAAATGTTCTAGGTTTCAATGGATTGGTTTAAGGGAAAATAAAAAAGATCTGGAAAAAACCTCTTGATGAGTGGCCCCACACTGATGGCTAAAGGCCAACAATCTATAGCTAACTTAGCTAACCATAGATTTTCCCATGAAATATGTTTTTTTCCTGCAAAGTTTCCCTTAAACCAATCCATTGAAGGTTTTGATTGATTTTCCCTTGCCAAAATCTTCGACTTCTCAGCTGTCGGGGAACCGAGACCGGTTTCTCCGGCTTTGGCTTCTCAACGGGCGGCGGCCTCGGTATCTTTGACCCAGCCTCGATACAACTATCTACCCACTAGTCATTTAACCTGTTTATGGAAAATAGATAAAAAGAACCCCATTCACAGATGATTTATCCATAAAAAAAATGATTTTCCATAGCTATGTTAAATATCTTAAATTACCGGGGTGCAGCAAGCCTTTTTGGGGAACGTCGCAGGCAGCCCCCTGATTCCATTATTTCCGAGGCCCGGGAGGACAAATGGACACTGTACAGGGCTGTATTACAGTTTTAATATGCTTTAATCATGTTTACATATCTTTGGAGTCTTTATGCCTATCAGATCCTATAAGTATGTCCATAAAAAACACACTTGTCCAAGTGAAAAACGACCTGGTTTGTACTGATTATATTGTTGATGTCGTGAACTCCTCGAACATCTTCCCCAAAGATCGCCGGTCGTAGGTTCTATCTAGTAAAATGCCTAGCCTCACGAAAAAGCAGGTTCGACTTTGGAATTTGGCTGAACAATACATAATACATATATATATATATACACTGTATATACATGTAAGATCATATCATATATTATATATATATATTATCACATATTAAGTCATATTGTGAGTGTGTGTGTGTGTGGCCACAGGAAATTCACCTCCCTACCGCGAAAACCACTTGATTTTACCCGGTCCATCTTCGGTCCCTTCCGGGATTGTCTGAAAAATAGGTTGCCCCCAAATCCCATGGTTCATCAATGTCAAACATGTTTTTTCCCAACAAAATGGGCACCACCGGAAGTTAAATCCTCCGTTTTCAGACGTGTCCATATCTTGGATTGCTGGCTATATATCTTATAGTATCTTATATGTTATACCCCCATTCTGCCCACATTGTGGTTGGTGTGTAATCCCATTATATCCCACTATTGAATATTGAGTGGCGGCTGGGCTACCCCGACTTCGGCTCCTCTTTCCGCCCTAGACTTAGCAACGCGGCCAACGACATGGCTCCGCCTCGGCTTAGGAACAAATAAAAACATGCAAAGACCCAAGCAATAACAATACTGCATCAGCATCGTCAGCATCGTCATCATCACCCTCATCGCCGTCATCGTGATCATTGTCGTCGTCGTCGTCGTCGTCGTCGTCATCAACATCATCATCATCATCATCATCATCATCACCATCACCATCACCATCACCATCATCATCATCATCATCATCACCATAACCATCATCATCATCATCATCATCATCATCATCATCATCATCATCATTCTGCCATTCCTATCCATTCCTATCCATTCCTATCCATTCCTATCCATTCCTATCCATTCCTGTCCATTCCTGTCCATTCCTATCCATTCCTGACAGTGAAAGCCTTGCAAAAAAAGAAAAACGTCAACAAACGTCTATGTACATAAAGAACTTTCGTTTGTGCCTTGCAGTCTCCTTGGTGTGCACCTGAGTTCCGAACGATGGCAGTGCTAGGCAAAGGTTTAGGGCAAACTGTGGGCTGTTTGCTGTTTGATGCTTTAGGATGCTTTAGGTGTGAGTGATGTCTTTTCAGAGGTGGCTACTTCATGCTGCTTGGCTGTTGATGATGTTGATGGCTGTTGGCTCACGGTGCCCTGTACTGTGAAAACTGCTGCTGCTGCTGCAGTTTTCGGTAGGGCCGCAATTTCCAGCGTGACCGAAAAACAGGTGGGACCGGGCGTGCTGTGATGGGTGAAATAACTTCGAGCTCCGGTCACGGGGGGCTTGAGCCAAGTACTGCAGGTTCATTGCAGGTGCGGGGCACAATGGCCATCAAAAGAAACCACTGGCTTCAGATGGGGCAAGAGAGGCCAATGCACTGCAAATATAACGATCCCTGACAATGGTTAAACTACAGCGAATTTCCTCCATTGATTCCCCTATTGATACAGTATCCTATTGTTGGGATTTGTTAGGTACATAGCCAGCATTGGTCCATTCAGTGGCTATTTAATAGACCCCCGGAAAGATCTAGATTTCGCAGAATTGGTTTCAAAGAGTATTGACTGGCAAGGTAAAACTGTGATCCTCAAAAATGATTTCGTGTAGGGTTTCGCTAACGTCAACACAGAGATACTGGTTGGTGGTTGAGCCACCCCTCTGAAAAATATATAAAAATATGAGTCAATGGGAAGGATTATCCATGATTATCCATTCATATTATGGAAAATAAAAAAAATGTTCCAAACCACCAACCAGGATAAGTTTATCGATGCTCAGATCAACTGCAAGCACCCCGACTTCAATGATGTCATGGCATCTATTGCCTCAGCTCAGTGGTAGACGCAGCAAGGGGCCTACCTGAAACCCTCGTGATCTTCGTGTGGGGTACAAGCTCGATGCTTGGAAATCACTGAGACATCAACAATTCATATATTCAAAACATCAACTGGGGCCTGAAATGATGCTTACCCTCTGGTAAACTAACATAACTATGGAAAATCACCATGTTTCATAGGTAATTCAACTATAAATAACCATGTTCAATAATAGCTTTTTGTTTGTTTACCAGAGGGTAACCGAAATATGTCCTCCCTCCCCCCTCCAAAAAAAGGTGTTCTGAATCCTGTGTGAACCGCCAACTCTTGGGCCGGGCCAGCGGACATCGTGGATCGCTGCGTTCCCTAAAAGCAAAGTAGCTACAGCTCACAGCAGATTGGCAAACTCCTGGAGACACCACCGAGTCGTATCACTTGGGGAGCTTGGCTATAAAAAGCATTTACGAATTGCAAGTTATTGGTGTTTTCGGGTTTGAACTCTACATGTATATATAATCATATACATTTATATATATGTGTGTGTGTATTTACATTTATTCGTTTACTGTTGTCCCAATTTTGAAAGAATCACTAGTTCCCAAATCTAGTAACTACTGCCCTCCCATAAATTCGTAGGTATGTGGAACTCCATGGGCTTCCCATTCGGAAAATGACGAACCGAACCGTGGTTTTTCCACATCTATTGTTAGTTTACTGTTAGTTTAGGTGTCACCATCATGGTGAAAAATCTATTTGAAAAATCAGCACTCGAGAAGTATTTTCATATTAACTCCCAAATCATCAGAAAGCTATCATTTCATGCCATTCTCTATGGCTCTCCCTACGAAAAACCCGTGCCTGGGAAGAGGCTTCGGGAAGCACCTCCAGCACTACGCCAGCAAGGGCATCTGAGACCTCACAATCGACGGGAAAGTTATCGTCTTTTAGAACCAAATTCAAAGTGTCCGGCAATTTTCCTTCCAAAAAATCTGACCTATTTAGGGCACCCAAACTTGAAGAACTTAATTTTATGTCAACGTTTCTTGACCTAAATGAATTTCCAAGCTCCATCCTTCCGATTGTGATGTATTGTTGAAGTTATACTATCTTCCCGTTTAAATAGGGCACCCCGGCATCTGATGCTTTATCATCCTTTTTCCTATTCAAATCACCATCTGGTGGTGTACCCAATTTCTGGACAACCCACATTGTTGGAATATAATATGTGTATGTATATATATATAATTATATATATGTGTGTGTGCGCGTGCATATATCATTATAGACACCATTGCATCCCTGTTCTGGTCGAGGTTATACACCCATTTTCTTGATCAAACTCATGACGTGATGTCAGATGTCTGGACAAACCCATGTAATTTATTCTTGGATTTTTTGGCTGCATATTCCACTACATATCCGCACATTGAGAATAACCCCAACTGGGGTTGGTTATCTGCCCCCACATTACCATCATATCTTCCCATCACTACTCAGTGTGAAGATTAAATGAGGAATGGAGATTCGATGAGGTTCCGGAATGAGGATTTTACGAGGACTGGGGGATTTCGTGAGGTTCCGGCATGAGGATTAAATGAAGATTAAATGGAAAAACTATTGGTTCTATTCTATTGCCTCCAGTCTGTAGCTCACAACTTCTCATAACTGGTGCTTCACCCATAACACCCTCCACTGAGCTTTCCAGCACCGCTGTTCCAAGTTGCGCTTCTGTGAACTGGCCGGGGCTTCCAAGCAACAGAAACCCAACAACCCACAAGACTTTGGGATACACATATAATATAATATATATATATACAGTTACATATTTATATACATTTATACATTTATTTGTTCATCGATCCATTCATGCATGTATGTACAAATATAAATATATTATATACATACATCACATCACATCACATCACATCACATCACATTACATTACATTACATAACATACATACATGCGCGCGCACACACACATTTGTCTCCACATCTATAAAGTGTTTCAACCTGTCAAAATCTGGGAATAATTCACAGGCATGAAAACCCAGCTTCAATGCGGGCCCATCTGCGGTATTGTCAGCCCATGATCCAAAAGCCACCCGTCTACTGTATCAATTGCTATGCTCCTTCCAATAGTGATATTCCTCACAATACAGTAGTGATACGTAATACTAATTCCAAGTGCAAATGGTACCCCCATACCAAAAAGAAAAACTGTGGGATTACCAATCCTGGCTTCACATTAGTGAAGCCATCAAGCTATCGACAGAACCCTCCCGCGCCTACGGTTGCGAGACCTGCGAAGTGCTCCAGTTCTCCAAGTTCGACATCCCTAATCTTACTGCTGCTAAACGCGGGGAATTTTCGGGAATGATCCATTTCATCACTAGTAATAATCATCATCCCATTTATTCCCCCATTGCCATCCATTCCCTACGTAAAACGCACCAGTAAGTCAAAGTATGTCCCACTATACCATTGAAATAGTGGACTTTTCCCATTAAAAATGGTGATTTTCCCATCAATTCATTCCCTGATGGCCAAAAGAAACAGCTGGGCAACCTGGGCTCCTGGCCCCACAACCTGTTGGCCACGTCTTGGGCGCTCAACTCCGTGCCGCTGGCCATTCGAAGCTCCGTCGCGCCTGCGATGCCGCGATGCCCCAACGATCAGGAAGAAGTCCCTTGTTCATCCTATAGCATCAATCTATCAGAATATTCAATATATATTCAACATATATATATATATATCCTATAGCCCCCTGTCTATTATGAATATCCTATATATATATATAGAAGTCCCTCAAAAGTCGGGTTGCCCTCCAGCAGATAGGGGGTTCATCGGAAAATCATCGAACTAATTTCGGTGGATTTCCCAGCCACCTCCCCGAAGGCGCCCGAGGAGAACGCCTAGAATTGGTTGGTCATAGATTTCCAACGTCGCCAGGCTTCACAGCACGTTGGCAAGCCTCGGGTGGCCATGGCGGTTGTGAAATTCAATGGATGCCCACGCGATGGCACATGATGGCACCGTGGGAATCTGAAAGTTATTGGCATTTCCAAAATCAGACGGAGTAAGCCCATTTTGGATTATTTTGGGGTGGCTTTTCTGCCACTCAAACTTCTGATAATTGGCTTTGGTGGCCCCACTCCTGCGGAGGAAACTCCTCAGTTCTCCTTCTGGCCTAGGTCCGCTGTGCCATGGGCTATGGCTACCACAAAGGGGCAATGAAAAGGACGGGTATGAGACCGGGGATGCTCCTGGTAGATAATTCCGTTGATCTACCCATATTTACCATTGCTGTGTCCGATTGCTGGAAGGTATATCATGGCAATGATGCCAACAATGGATATGAGACAACGATGTGGGTATGGTGATATGATTGTTGGGTGCTCACATGGGTGAAGTATTGTGCATTGAGGAAATGGCAAGTGCTGTGCGGAACGTTGCGCCCCCGCGAGGTGCAAAAGTGATCTAACATGCTCCATGGGTATCGTGGCAAGGCCAGCAATGTAACTCCACGTGGGATTGTTTGACACCACCCAATTCTTCGAAAATTAAAGATGCTTTACAACTCATCATCATTAAGTTTCCCAGAGCGTATTGGAATTGTCAAATAAGTGGGAATCCCCACTGCATTTTGATAGAGGGGGACCGTCCCGGCAAGACCATGCAAGTCCCAGATGTGTTTGATGCATTTGGAAGGATAAAAAGGTGTCCGATAGGGTGTCCCTGAGACCTGTGATGATAAATCTACATTCTGTTTTCCTTTCTGTCTTCCCATAAAAAGCAGCTTTCAGAGTGCTGCTTTCCAATATTGGTTTGTCTGAACATTTATTACCCCACAATCGAAAGTCTTAATCATCAGATTTCATCGTTCAAATTGCCATTTGAAGGTATACATCGGTATACCCCAGTCTATTTTCAGACAAACCTATATACATATATAGTGTGCAATATAATAGGTATATATGGAGTTATATTATATTGAAAATTATATATACATATATCATATATATATTATAATCATATATATAATCATATATATATATATTAGGTATATTAGATATCATATTATTGTATATATAATTATATATATATATACACCTCATATCCGTTCTGGGACTATCCAAGCACTCTGCCAATTTCAACCGCGCCAAGTGGCCAAGTCCACCAAGGCATGGATCGCGGCATCATCGCCGACCTCGGGTCCCCCAAGGCCCTCACCCCTTTGGGCTTTTGTCAAGCAACCCAACAATAAACTGCTAAACCGTTATAAGTGGATCTAGACCCATAGTTATACTTAGTTATAGGGTTTATATCCCAACTTATGGTTCATAGATCATGGGTAATGTTAGTAAAGCAAAAGTAAACCATCCCCAAATTTATCATAAAAAGGGTATACACCATCAAAATATGGGTGGTTTATGACATCGCATTACTAACATTAATGTGGTAGTTCATGTCCCCCAATCTTTCGGACAGATCTATGGGAAGTCACCATGACTTTTGCCCCTGAAGCTGTGTGGCGACCTCCAAGCGGGCAGAGGTCCACAGCATGTTTGCCACATCCAATGGGTTGCAGTCAGCCTGCGGCTGCCAAGACGACCCTCATTGGCAGATCTAGAGGTCCCTATGGGTTTTTGATGGTGGGCTGCACGGGCGACCGTCCCCTTGCTCAAGTGGTTGGGAATATATATATATACACATACATATATACATACACATACATATATATATATCACATTGACGATGGTCGCCGAGAGGATGGCCCTCGCTGAGCTGCCAGCCAACAACTCCAGTGTCATCACTGCCGCTCGGTCCAGAAAGGACTGGTTCCGGTGATTCCTGGGAACTTGAATGTGGCGGCTGCGTTGCCGTTGTTCGGTTTGGGTGATCCCCCCACAACGCAGCAACTGTTAGATTGAATAAGGATGATTCATCCAGATGACCCAAAGAATCAACGGAAAACACTTGGATTTTTCATTCCCCTGCATGCTTTAGTTGGAACCTTCTAGTCTTGAGACGGGCAGGGTCAATCTTGAACCAACTAGGATGGCAAAGTGATACTTTGGACTGCGGATGACCGTTGGAGCATCTTGTGGGAGAAAAAAAAAGTGGTGCCTGCAAATTCGACCAAAAGTCTAATTTGCATACTAAAATCTTCAATTTATGGGCATCTAAAATGATGTTTGTTCACTACACGCTGCATTGAAAAAATGTCCTCTATTTCTCATATGTGCAAAAATCTACGCACATCCAATAAGTTCAAGCAAAATATGCGCATATTTTTGTCCCATGTACCCTCTGGTAAACTAACATAACTATGGAAAATCACCATTTATAGTGGATTTTCCCATTAAAAATGGTGATTTTCCATAGTTTTTTGGGACAGTTTACCAGAGGGTATAATGGCTCAAAACTCTTGCAGCATACCAACATCAGGGACCATCATCCCATTTCTGCGAAGATCGAAATGGTAACCACCGCTGGTCACATGTCCACTTAAAGGCCTTAAATGTGTTACTAATATCCCCTTTCTATCAAGATGGTTGCTTAAAACCAGCATCATCATTGGCTTCAACATGAAAACCCCATGATATTCCCATGAAAAAATTAAAAAGGTTTCCTTAATCAGATTAGTTAGTTATCTCCTCATGATCACTAATTATTGGATTCTCCGGGTGACATTCCCATTTATATTTCCATTTAGTTGCTTAAACCCCATGATTCTTAGATTCCACCCCATTTATTTGCTACTTAGTCCCATCTATCTGTTGGTTATATAGATGATCCCCATGTTGCTTGATGTTCCCATCGATATTCCCCAAAGTTTCTGGGTGAAAACCCCGGGAGATGCCCAAAAAACTCCATCCGAGCTGCAGGGAAGCAGATCTCCACAGCATCCTGGCCAGATCCTGTGCCTTGAAGCTGGGCATCATGACCTCAGAAGCCGCTACCGTCCTTTTGGAACCCAAAAATTACCAGGAAAAATGCTGAGATCTGGTGAGTTTGAGTTTCCCGGAAATGACTGGGTGATTTTTCTTGTGTTTGGTTGGTTTTTTTGCTACAGTAATTTGATGGAAACCACCGTTGCATCATCAGCCGTTTCCATTGCATCCAAGGTGCCAAGGAAACCTCTGCCACCGAGAGGATGGCGGCCTCCAAAGGTGAACTTCCCGTTGATTTTCCAGCCATATCATGGCTGGGTTTCTGAAGTCGTGGGGGATCCCCAGTCGTCACCATAGGTTTCAATACTCAAATGGTTGACTTGGATGATTTGGGGGTAGCCCCAGGACTTAGGAAAGCTCCATTTGATTACCATCAACCGCCTTTCTGCCCTTGACACTAGCTGAAGGGCGAACCTCATCTTAGATGCGCAACTTGGCGAAGGACCAAAGTAGGGCCACCACCTCAGTCCAGGCGTCTCGACGTCCCTCTTTTCCTTAAAATGTGGAGAGCCTATATGATCTATAATTATGTGTGTGTATGTGATCTATATATGATCTAGATATGATCTGTATATGACCTATATTTGATCTACATATGATCTATACATTATCTATATATGATCTAAATATTATCTATATATGATCTATATATATATGATCTGTATATGACCTACATATGATCTATATATATATATATCTATATATGTGATCTGTATATGACCTATATATGATCTATATATGACCTATACATGATCTATATATGACCTATATATGATCTATATATGATCTATATATGATCTATATATGACCTATATATGATCTATATTTAATCTATATATGATCTGCATATGATCTAATATGATCTTTATATGATCCATATATATGAGAGATCTATATGAAAAGATTATCTACATGACCTATATGATGATTAACCAGCTGATGCGGCTTGTAATCCTCCGTTATACAGGCTCTATCCACCTATCCCTCAGTTTTTCGCAAACCCAAAACCCAACTCCAGGAGCCCCCACATCTGCTGGAGCCGCCTCAGGTGCCCCAAGAGTCACCATGGGAGGGGATGGGATTATCATGGATTATCCATCCATTCATCCTATCCAACCTACCTATCCGTCCCATGACCACCTCCATGGCATCATTGAGGAGCACTTGCCCCATAGCAACGAGCAGCGGAACATCTGCATAGCCTCAGCACACTGGGGCAGTCACCGGAAAAATTGGCTTTGACCGCAGCAAAACATGGGATTGCTTAACATTCGTTTATCAAGCTGGTGATGTCGGCAGGAAAACCCTTCAGAAGTGCCTTCTTTAACCAATTCTGGGCAAATTTAGGCAGGAAATGATGCTGATTTCAAGTCAATGATTCAAGAAAAAATATCCCAATTTCAGAAACCACCAAGGTCAGGGGATATGGCAATCCATCATCTAACCTGGCAACGAAAAGCCCTCCATTCTTGAAGATTATTGTCCTATGTTTTCCATTAAAGCTGGTGCCTTCTCAGCCACCCACTTTTGATCACCGAAGGGTACCTGCTTGTTTTTTGGGGCACCCTGCAGGTTTTGCCAAGTCCCTGCAAGGGCAAGGGGATTTACTGGCGGATGGTGGGTCAAAATCTTGTGAGATGCTGGGATCTCCTGCGAAGAAAGCTGTTTTGTATTTAAAAATATTCAACATTACTTTGATTACTAAGTGTTGGAAGTTACTTAACTTACAATTCAAAACTGGGAAGTGCCTCACATCATTTAGGATGTGGTGCTTCAACACTGGTGCACGGGCCCCTCTCGCCTAACTCAAGTTGGCCAGCCTCAATCGACAACAGACCATTGAACTTTGGGCAAGTGGGTGTCACTTTGTATAAGTTCAATTGTATCACACTCATTGGGTCAGAGAACTGCTTCCACCACTTCTTACCTGGGATTCGACTCAGATTCCTGGCAGAAAAATCCAAATCCCATTCAGCCCTGAGAGCTGGTCGCAGAAGCAGCTGGGGCATGTCAAGTAGCTTTGTGTTTTTCATACAGTAAACATACACAGGCCTCCATGTGCACACAAATATATATGCCAGCACTAGTGTGTGTAAAAAAATGTGTGTCTGTGTGTCTGTGCATTTACTTGTGCATAGTTGCATACAGGTATACGTGTATGCGTGTGTAAACTACAAACATATATCATTTATTCATGTTATACGCACGCACGCATCCATATTCAGACCGTAAAAACAAATGCCAAGCCACCCCTGCGCATTGAACTCTCACACCCTGCAGCGCGCAGCAGCTGCCAAGGCTGCACCTAAAGGTAGTATGTGACCCAAAGTGGGCTATGAATGGGAACTGTTCATAAATAGTTTGGGTATGTTTGGGTATGTTGGGGTTACCGCCCTTTTTCCCCAATAAAAATGTATTATTGGATTTCCCCAAAAAAATCGACGATACATATAAAGACAAATTGATAAGTTTGGGCACGTTTGGGTACTTTCCATCGCCTTCAGTGCAGTCATGGATCCAATTTTACTCCGAATTTGGGGGCACAATACTATACATGACTTTAGCCAGTACCAATGTCAAATGGGCAATCAAACATTCTGAATGTCTTTCAGCTAGGCGAAACACTGGCAGGTGTGTCCAAACACTCCAGCCTCAGGCTGCAGCACACGCATGGAACCATGATGGCTCAATATTGGAATGACCCCATGAATTCTCCTAAAAGTGTCTTCTCTGCAGCTTTGGTTCCTACTACGATCACAATAGGAATAGACCCATCTAGGTTTTGAGCATCCCTGTACTGCATCTCCCGTTTCCGGACACGCAAATGATCAGCTCTTCGTTTGCCAGTATGCCATGGAGCCAAGATCCACACGTGGTAAACTCCCAGGCAATGTTGGACAAACCTCCGCCAGAGGGGTTGACGCATCCCATGGCTCTGCCCAGCTGCTCCTGCCCACCTTGCGGGTTGAGTTCTGGTGATTGCCTCACCGCGGCTTGCCTTGCGGCGACCTGGGCAAAATGGGAAGCCCACGGCACCCAGCCTGCCGAGATGATATACTGCAGGGCGCCAAGCCGACAAAAAAAAAAAGGAAAAAGGGGACCCTCGTCAAAATATCGTGAAAAATCGCAGCAAATGCTGGAAAATGTCAGAGTGGCAACGTCAATCTGTGTACACACAAGGGAGTTCTCTTTCCAGGGCCCCTTGCAGCTGAACCACCCCGAGGCTCAAGCCAACAAAGGCCCATCAGTCACACGCATCCTGGTGAAGCTTCATGCCTGCAGGGCAAAGTCAAGCTGCCAAGGAGAAACAAACCACTCCATATCTTCGAACATTACACACAGATATATATATATATATACATATGTATTGAATAGTTATTGTATTGCTTATTTTTATTCATATTATATATATAGCCATTTATCTATTATCATTACTATTATTATTGTTACTGTTATTACTACTCTTCGTAATATCATGATTATTATTGTTATATAATGATATGTTTCTGGTCATCTATGGCTGTTCGAACGCTCCCATACTGAGGTGACAGTTGCGACCATCCCTGCCACGAGACAACTCACAGAACGCCAGTGACAGAGCGCCCAGCCGTGTTCGCAACAGCCTGCGCCTGCAGCGTTTCAGACTACAAGAGTCCCTGTGCCATTGCCGTGAATCAGGAATCCGAAAGGGGATAAGCTCACCCCATACCACTTGCAATCCCTAAGATGAAGTGGGCCACAGCTGCCTCTTCAGCGTTCAAAGACCTATCAACGCTGCCAAGCAACTCCAAAGGATTTCATGTTTGCACCTGGCCGCAGCGGCTGCGCGCACTGAGGAGTCTCCCGAGACATGGGTCGTTGTCAGATTCCGAGGTCAAGTTGCCCTTGAGTCTCGTGCGAATGTCCTCAAGTAGCTGCGCGACAACGAGCGCAGCCTTGGTATCGCACCAATGCTGCAGCAGAACATGGCCATGTGGCTCAAAGTCTGCAACTACTGGTAGAGAAGCATGGCTGAAAAAGGAAGTTCCTCACTTCCACAGATGATTAAAAGTAGTACAGAGTGTCCAAACTTGCCACGTTGGGTTGCCAAAAGATTACCTCCAAAGTGCAACGTTGGTCCGGGTCATCTAAAAAAAACACACTGTTGCTGACACCCTCGACCTCTGCGTTCTGCGATTCCATAGTGCAGCCTGGACTCATGCGGCTTCCGAGTGACGTGGCACCATCCGAACTAAGGGATTTGGAATATGAAACGCAATCGAACACACATGTAAAGACACCCGCATGTATTGGCATTTGCCTTTGCACGCATATGAAAATGAAAATACACACAAACATTATATAGGTATAGATATAGATGTAGATATTAGATATTAGATACTAGATATTTCATATAAAAGTTTAGAGCCATGACTAAAGGAGCCGTGGCAAGAATACAGTAATCTGCAGGACCTTAGCCACCGTTTGTCTCTTATTTGCCATGATTTGCCATAATTTGCCCTGGTCAAATGGAAAAGCAATTTGCCATCATTTGCCACTATTTGATTATATGTTTGGCCTCGCTGCCTCTGTCTGGCACAACTTTGGGAAGACCAGTATTCATTGCCTAAGTCATCATTTGCCATGATTTTACCACCATTTGCCACTATTTAACCCTTAGTTTACCTGTGGCTCGTTTACCTGCGGCTCTTAATCAATATATTATGAATATTAGATATTGGATAATATATACTTATACATATATATATACACATACATAGGTATTGATACATATGTACATATACATATACATATACATATACATATGCATATACATATTACATATTACATATTACATATTACATATACATATACATATGTAACATGTAAACATGTAAACATGTAAACATGTAAACATGTAAACATGTAAACATGTAAACATGTAAACATGTATATGTAAATATGTGTATGTATATATATGTGTGTGTGTGCCTGTATATATATACATACATATAATACACATATTATATATTATTATACAGTATATCATCTGTTGTGTGTGTGTGTGTCTGGATATTTGTGTGGCAACTTGAAACCACTTGCGCCACCTGCATTTCTACCACTTTCCAGCATCTGAAACCCCACCTTTGGCCAGGCGAAACATCGCAGTCGCCAGGTTCACGCCGTTGAACTCCCCATGCCTCCTCCACCATGCTGACGTCAGAGTGGCTATGGCGAAACAAATTGGGAGTCACTTTTGAGGGCCAATAGTTGTGTAGTTTGAACCACACCTTACTAACACACTTAAAACTGAATATATACTATATATATACGTAAATAAACAAATATTAATCCATATAATAGAGGTTAGTGAGGCTGACTCACACCAATAAGTTTGAAGCCTCACTTGAAGGGCATTTACAGCTTTTGTACGGTTGATCTCATATGCATATGAATCCACCACCGGCCTGGAGCAAAGCTCCAAAATGCCTTCAGCAGTTGCAGATGCCAGCTACCTTGCGAAAGAATCCCTTCCCCTTATGTTGAATCCCCAAAATGAACAAGCCCCATAGGCTTCTGGGAACGTACTTGATGTTAGGAGTAAGGGATTCTTGCAGCGATTGCCATATAGGAGGACACCTATAATAAAATCTTTAGCTGTCCGGTTGAATCAGGATTTTGACCACCGTCCCTGCTCAGCTGTCTCTGGAGTTCAATGGCTACCTCAATGCGGCATTAAACAGTTCATCTTCTGACAAATATGTTTGCTTCTGCAGTCCACTTTCAGCCATGACTTTAGCCAAAAAATGACAGGTGGGCGTGCAGACCCTTCACCATCTTCAGATTTAATCCATGAGCTCTCACCCATTGTTCAATTCTCCCCCCAGAAAAAAAAAACTGTGGTCTTTAGATGTTTTTAGGATCATTCTCTAAAAATTGAATGGGGAAGAAGAATGTAACGTGGGCAACCAATCATAAACCTACCACTTGGGGATGGTTGAAATCCTACCCATAAAAATGGTGGTCCATCCATCAACACCTCCCAGCTGCCCATGCCTATTTAGCACTGCTTGTGGTGACGGCTACGGCCGCGGGCCCTGCGGGCCCCGTGGGCCCCGCAGGCCGCCCGCGCGGGGCAGAGCGGTGGCCAAGCTCAGCAGCAGTGCTGGACCTGGAAGCGTTGAAACATGTTGAAACATGGGGATGTTCCGGTTTTTTATTGGGGGAATGAGGAAGTCCCAACACCCTGGATGTTTTGAGGGAAAATTCCGGCAAATGAAGATCTAGAATATGCTTAAATCACCATGTTCTATCCAATTTCCTTCTGCCATCAACCGCTTTGGCAGCTTGGACCGCACAGATGTGCCTGGCCTTCGGTCCCACGTTGTTGAGCGTGTGGCCTCCAGGTGCTCCGGTGGGAACCCCAAGAACCTGCCAGCTCATAAGCTGTACTGCACAGCGTACCTGGATGTGAATGCGTTCATTAGTGGGAAATTGAAAGGACCTTTTTTGGTGACCTTTGGCGGTTTCAAGCTTCTTGCTTTGTTTCTATAGTTACTCTTGTTGTTTCACCTTTGTTTCAGGCATTTCGGTCTCAAGAACCCACATCCATCCGCCCCAACAGCCCCCTCCCCGCACCTCTTATCTCGCTCCGTCCGACCGGCCTAATTTACTATGGAGGATGGAAGTCGCACGGTCACCACAAATCTTCCCAGGGCCCCGGGCCTGCGGGGATCCAGGGCTCTCATGGCCGAAGATGACACCAGTTTTTCGGCTCAAATGGTTGGCTGGGGTGGTCTCATCTGATCTTGGGCTGAAGCCATGAAAGCGGCAAGGCACACTGACTATTGATAGCTCTGGTTGCGGCTTGCAAACTGGCTTGCAGTTCATGATGGTTTTCCCTGAAGCCATAGGGGGAAAGGCGCACGGCACACCTTTCGGCCCCCATTCTTGGAGTATGGGTATCAGGTCTGGGGTGGGGGTGGGTTAGGCTGGATCTAAGGTGCTTCAAAACCAATGATTGAGGTTCAAAACAACTCGGTCCCTTTGGGGTTGCCCAACCAAGTTTTTGTTACGGAATCTCCATCACCAAAAAGCTACATTATTCTGCATGTTCATCGTCAACTCACAAAAATACCAAAAATTCAGTCCAACATAGACGCCCACCAAAAGCCATCTATGAAAAGTTCAAAACATTATAATAATTATATCATCATCAGTACCATATGTTTTTCTCCACCCAACCCCCAGGGGCATCTCAAAAAACACTCCCAACCCACGGCTTCGCTGGCTGCGACGTCTGTTTCACCACAAAATCAGGCTGCTGGCTTCGTATCTGCCGGTTCCGTCCCGCGGCGTGGACTTCCTATGGCCGGGGACGTGGATCAACTCCGGTCTTAGATGTGGCGCAGCAAAATGGCTAGATCTAATACACCAAGGTTTCGGTTTGGAGTTTGGAGGCATTCATGTTAAACACACACATATACATATATACCAACATAAATATATATGAGTATAAATATATATATATGTGTGTATATATACTTATATATATATATGTATATATACATATATATATACATATATATATACATATATATATATATACATATATATATACATATATATATATATATACATATGTATGTATATGTATGTATATATATGTGTGTGTGTGCATTTTTGGGGGAAGGGACCATAATTGACTCAGAATGGCCCCTGCCAAAAAATAACAAGGTTGGTCCAGCAATCGCGCGACAGGTCCTCTTGGAAACAGCCACAGGAGCACCTTGATCTTCTAGCCTTGGGGGATGAGTCTGATGAACTGCAATTCAACTTTGTCACAGGGCATCGAACACTTACGACCTTTGTGTTGGTTGATGTTTATGAGGACTCTCCTATGCCTGACTTGACTTTCAAAAACGTTACCTCATGCAACCTCCTTTCACACATGCCTTGGTCTTTTCCATCATTGTGCTCATGGCGCCCTCCACAACCAAAAAAACAAATCCTAAGCCAATCACTCCTCCACCATGTAAGCAGAGATGTGGTGGAGGATCAACGGTGAAAACGATGAAATTTCTTGCCTGGCATCCGCCTGCGAGGCATCAACACAGCAAAAGTCGCCCATGGTAGTGACAGTAAACCATTCACAACCTGCAAAAGGGGAGGAAGAAGAGGAGGAAGGAGCAAACTGACATAGAAATCATGGAATCTAGAAATCCTCACTGGCGACCTTCACCCGGCAGGGAAACAACACTAATACATTTACGTGTACAGGTTTTCTGCATTTTTCTGCTGTAGCTTCTCGAGTTTCATCATATCATATCATGTCATCATACCATATGGCACATTGTTATGGATAGGTATTAACTATTAAAGACATTACCATTATCAAGTCTTTTCAGTCACCAAAAGTCTTATGAAAATCCACAACGCGGAAGCCCAGTGGTAGCGCCCGGGGCTGGCCTAAATCCCCACGGTCGCCTCGGCCATTTGAAGCTTCTCCGCCACATCCTCTGCAGGCGGCACATGGCGATCGCCATCTGGCACACCAACGACATCCTGGCCATGGGATGCCATGGGAAGGTTCATTGACCCACCACAAGTGGTTGGTGGTTTCAAGCCCTGAAAAACATGAGTCATTGGGGATCATCATCCCAAACATGGTGGAATAAAAGATGTGAAACCAGCAATCAAACAATCATCGCTAATCAAACTTGAAAATCTTACAGTTGTTTGAACCTTACCTGCTTGCAGATACCATGCGCCCAGAAACTCAGTTCTTGGTTGGTTGGTGAAATTGTGACTCGTGTTTGCCTGCCACCATTATTCTGAAAGGGTGATAAATCCACCGTGAATTTAAGGGTAGCTCGGATGGCTCCCTTCGAAACCCATCACTGCAATGGTGCGGGCAATGGATCAAAATCAGCTGCCCCAAAAATTGGATGATTCGTAGGAACTCCTTAACAAATTGAAAATTCATATATCTATATATATATATAATTTACTATTATCTGATGACTAGTTACTAGTTTTTTTCATGTGTTCTATCTTTTTGATTCTTTTTGCTGATTTTTTGTTGGTCCTCCGAACATCGGTCCTCGCCTCGCCCGCCGGCAACTTCAATGCTCCAGGCGTGGCTGGAGGATCCGGTTCGTCTGGGGATTCGCATGGGGAGATGGGCTGGTGTGGCACCATTCGTTTTTTTGGCACAAATCTCTACCTATTGGTTGTGAAGAATGGGGCAGGTGCCCCGTTTATGAAGACAAGCCAAGCCCATGGCTCGACTCTTTGAACTTGCCTTTCTGGGGAATCGTGGTTCAAGACCCGCAAAGAGTGAGAATGTTGCAGCCACAGTATATTGCTTATTAAGGAACCGTTGGGAACGTTGGCATTGATGGACTTTCATTGGGGAATCCGAGCTGGCGCACCAACAGCTTTCAATGCCACACTGTCGGCTTCAGGGCCATCAACCACCACGGTGGGTTCCAAAGGGCACCTTGGCAAGGTGGACCAGGTTTTGGATCCTCTGAACCGGGTACGGTTCAAGAAAATCAACATGTACCTAACATGGTCAACCCTCAAAATGGATGGTATTTGATCATGTTTAATGCTCAAAATGCGTCCAATGACCAAAAAGTGCGGACCTGGTGGCTATCGCAATTTAAGGACCCCCAGTGATACCAACTCTGGGAACCAGCGCCCCGGCATCAGTTGGGAATGAGGCCACTTCTCCTCCCATTCCTGCCATGCCTCGGCGATATGGTCAACACGCTGCGGTCCAGTATTTTAACATTGTAAGCTGTTACATAGTTGAAGAAACTATGCATAAAAGCAATAATAACAATGATAATATAAACCATGACGGTCATAAACTAAAAACAATATATAAAAATAAGTTATCGTTCTATTTTATAGCAGAACCGTGCATAAATGTTGGAAGGACCATGTGTTCCTTCCTTGGAACTCTTTACGTTTGGCCCGATCCACTGTGGCCGGATTAAAATGTTATTCGTCAATATCCAATAGATGCATCAGGTTGGGGCGCGAGGCTTGTGAAGCTTGTCACACATGGCAGGAGTGGCATATCGATGCATCGTGCCTTGTACATCCTTATACTCTACGGCCCTATCACCAAGATGCCGATGGAAGATCAACCATGCATAACCATCCCAAAAACAATGCTCCAGCATTTTCAAAAAAAATTAAGAAACCTCCATGGCCATGTTTGAGTGCCAGAAATGTATTGCTATTACTAGTGCCATAGGGTTTACCAGATAATTCCCCCACTCCTGCCCTGGTTCATCCCCAGGACTGCAAACACCAGGGCTTGCCGTTCAGGCGCGATTTCGTGAGATTCATCGGAGGGTGGGATCACCATCAAGCCTAACGCCCGCCCAGAGCACCATGGTTTGCACCGAAGTTTTGCAAGCCATCCCCGCTGCAACCGGGGGATGCACAAATGTTTCCAAATACAATCAATTTGCCTATAAACAATGCGGTTCTTCATAACTATGCCCTGCATGTTGTGTTGTTTTTGGATATGACGTGCTGTCTTCAATTAGGGGGTTGGACCTTGGCATCAAGCAGCCGGGTACTTTTCCAATTTATAAAAAAAATGTCTCTTTACATGAAATCCCCCTGCTGCACAGCAGCACGTGAAGTTCCTGGAGGTTTCTGCCCCCGGGATCCCCCGAGGCCACCTCGCGGTGTCACTGGCAGCCCATGCTGCGGGGTCACCGGCAGGCCATCTTCTGGGTCGGACGACAAATCAGGGCCGGTGCCTTAGCGACGTCAATGGGAAGCTCCAAACTGGCCATGAGTAAGGACTGAAAATATATAGGTACATGATCGAAAACGATGATAAACCATGAGGGTGTAGGATCAAGATTCCAAAGACGCCACACCAGAGCCGGCATAGTTTCAAAGTGGTTCAGGCAAACAAATCAGGAAACTCATCAAACGCCAATTCTTTAGGACCAGCTACCCGGCCGATGCCACAAGTAACAAACAACCGTGCTGAACCTTGTCGCAATATGTCGCAATATCAGCATTTGATCAACCAAGGGCACGACCCCAATCCACGAGCAAAGCTGGTCCTCGCAACATGTGAACATCATGGGCACGGATCAAACTTGGACACGCAAAAAACGCCGGCAGGTTGCCTCTACGTTTGGAATTTTGTTACCTTTTTTAAACCCATACACCACGGTCAGCAGCGCAACCAGCCTGTGGTTCCATTCGGAACAACGCCTTTGCAGCTGGAATCCTTGGCCACTCATCACCGATTCAACAACGCCAGGACACACAATTTGCAAGAATTCCGCCGTTGTTTTCACATGTGTGTTCTATTCGTGTTGACAAGAACTGTTTAAAAAAACGCGTTCCATGCTGTTGTTTCTTTCATTGGGTGTTTCCACATGTGATGCATTTACACTCGCATAACTCAGGCCTTGACAGCTGGACACGAACATTCCACACCCATGACATAGCGCAGTTTGCTGTACGGTGTTGTGATCTAATTTGATGGGACTTGTAACCATACTTGTTGAGTTTTGAAATTGAGTTTTAAAACTAACCATAGTCACCGTGTTAGCTTTGCTACATTGGTTCCTGCGGATTGCCAAAATTCTTCATTTCACACCGCCCCAGTGGGAGTTCAAACAAGTTGTACCATATGCACATGTGTTCGCCATCTCCCCCTTGTTTGTCTGCAAGCAATGAAGTTTCTTTGCCATCATGTTCCCTCATGGCATTTTGGACTGAAAATGCGGCGCCACAATGCTTGAGTTCACCCGAAAATAAATCCAGATGCAACGTTGTTTTAAAGAGATTTTTTTCCTGCGCCTGTCTAACCGCTGAGGCATGCAATGCCAAATTGTTGCGATTATCCGACTATGGAAAAAATAGTCATGGCGCGGCACAACCATCATTTTTCGTCTTGGAATCAAGAACGCGTCCATGTTGAAAGTGAACCCATCGAAAATTCGGTGCTTGTACTGCTGTGCCTGAAACAGCGCACTGCTGCAGTGAAAACACGTTAAGGATGATGCCAGCGCCCACACTTTGAAAAAAAATGTGGGTTGATGGGCCGATGGGGACCATGGCGAGCAGCTGGGGCGTCTGCATTGCATGCTGAGCTACAGTAAAAGGTCTGCGCACGAAGTGCCTGAAAATTTTGGATTTTGGCCTATTTGGTGCCGGAAACGGTTTGGAAAATTACCGTTTCACCGTTTGAATGTATGGCAACAATTTATCCAAAATTCAAACATATGAAATTGAGTTTCTTCGTGGCGCATGCGGGATGCCTCCCGGAAAGGGTGACGACAAGGTTGACGGACTTAAGAATTCTGACGGTGAGGTTCACGGAAAAGTCGCCGGTAAGATTGACTGATTTGTTTTTGATCAAGGATTCCACCGTGCGCAAATACGTTTTCTGTAATGAATGAACATGAATGAACCGCATTTGTCTTACTATGTTTGGATTTAGCAATGTATATTACCAATGTAACCTTTTAACCCTGCATCAAACAATTTGTTCCTTGGAATGGTTCTCTGAGCACCAAAAATTTGAAACCGCAATTCACAAAATTGGCTGAATTTTGCAGCTACAAACGCACTGGGAAATGAAGCGCATGCAAGGAAACAACGATATTGTTAGGGCAATCTCACGGACAATTTCGTTGTTGCCTGTGCCTAGGTGGTCGTGAACGCGCTGTATTTACTTATATAATGATACATCATTTGTTTTTGCTTCCCCCGATCTATGCCTTAAATGGGCCGCCCCTGGGGCATGCAAGGCGCATTTATTAAGAACCAAGATACTCTGTTTCAGAAAATGTATTTGATTTTGGTGTAATACATTTTGTTACGGACCGTTTGACGGATATTTGTACTGGCTGTTAATGGCCATCAAATGTCGGGCGTCAGTATATCGCCAGTTTCAAATGTGAATATTTAAGTAATTTGTTTTTCACGCGTTGTTCCGTTGTTGCAGCATGAGTTTCGAACTTTTGTGTTTTTTCATGCTGGCCATCAACCAATTGTGCTCCCGAATCCGCCTTCGGGTCTTGTATGCCCGAACCATGCCCAATTTCGTTCCCCCGCCTTCCCACATGCTGAATGCCACCACTTTCGGAAAAGGTTTAGCTGGGAAGCGGTTTCCTTATTGTTGCCCTTTTTTTTCATGGTGGCAGAATGTGAGGTATTGTGACTGACTCAATATAGGCTAGACGAACGTATGGCCCGAAATGATACAAAATAAATTTGGATTATCAAAGGAAATTTCGTGAGAAAACTTCCGAATTACCTCAAATTTTGCCACTTAAAGGTGAAAATGTTGTCAAACGCTGCGTCATCAATTTAGGGGTGCGCATGAATGCACGCATAAATTTCCCATTGTCCCTGCCTACTACCTAGCGAAATCACAATCAGAAAACAGGTTTGGGATAATCAGCGGGGCACGTTTTTTTGTTTTTAATTCTAATCCGACTTTGCGAACGACATCGGAGGTGTAGCATGCCTGAGGGGGCCCTCTGATTAGGGGATTGGTGTATAGTTATGGAAAAAAACTCGCCCCAGTGACTGAAGCGCAAACTTTTCACTGCAGACCTATCATCGTCTGGATAGAAATTAAACCGAGAAAGGCTACAAATGAAAAACGACAAAAATGGAACATTTTGCAATAAAAAACAAGTCCGAAGACGTGCGTGTGAAAGCACGAGTCAATCCGCACAGGACACCTCCCAATTTGGAAGGCGACCAGGACAAAAATGCAGACTAGTGGGGGACAGGTGCTCTACAGTGAAGATGGCGGCACATTTTGACCGGTGATTGGGACATAAAATGACATAAACAAATGCGATCTATTTAGGTGAAGCGAACTTTCGATGATGCTGGCGTCGCACGAATTTATTCCATCCACGCTTAACGGGTTTACTCCATCCATGCGTAAACGACCCAGCCCTACAGCACAAAATGTGATGGAACGTGACGAGATACATTCAAAGCATTTTCTTGCAGCATGATATGATGATAACCGATTGGGACGTGCCTTGGCCTCTTTATCTGTGGAGGCCAGAAGCTATTTCTTAAATAAACCCAATTTACCGAAATGATTTTTTAAATCAACCCAATTTGCAAAAACTATTTCTTAAACAAACCCAGTTTACAGAATTGTTTCCTTAAATAAACCCAATTTGCAAAAACTATTTCTTAAATAAACCCAATTTACAGAAACTATTTCCTAAATAGATCCAGTTTTAGGAAACTTTTGAAAGATATCCAAACATTATACATTAATAAAAAACTAAAGAAGTAATGCAAGTTAAGCCTTCTGAGGATT
This sequence comes from Cladocopium goreaui, assembly GCA_947184155.2. Taxonomy (NCBI): domain Eukaryota; class Dinophyceae; order Suessiales; family Symbiodiniaceae; genus Cladocopium; species Cladocopium goreaui. Next base: position 33,851 of record CAMXCT020003195.1, on the reverse strand, counting down.
GCTTTGAAACGGTTTGAAACGGTTTCGGACTATTACCTCGCAAGTAGCGGGAAACGGTTTGAAACGGTTTCTGTGATACCCTTACTTCGCTTTAAACCATCAAACAAGACAATATACTAATAAAGATAAATAGAACCTAAGTGGACAAATAGACAGTAGACATACATTATGATATGTTGAAACTCTTTACAAATTGAGAGGTATGAAAGAAACAGTGACTGATTCTGAGATGAGGAGTGTCAAAGAACACAGAACGAAAGAGAATGAAGAATGCCTGCGCCAACAGCCTGGCAGCCTCTCTCTCTTGCTGAGAACATGGCTCCTGGGGCAATTTCTAAACTTCAAGTGATTGACTGCTATCCTTGTCCAACGGTTGGGATTGGTAAAAGCAACCCTCGTTTTGTACATGGTTTCTGGGTTTAGGACCCAGGTTAAGAAATAGTTTCTGAGATTTAAAAACAAAAGTTTCCAGGATTGAAGAATAGTTTCCAGGATTTAACAAATAGTTTCCAGGATTTAACAAATAGTTTCCAGGATTTAACAAATAGTTTCCGGGATTTAAGAAATAGTTTTCAGGAGTTAGGAAATAGTTTCTAGGATTTAGAACATAATTCCTAGGATTGAAGAAACAATTTCTAGGATTTAGGAACTAGTTTCTGGCATTTAAGGAATAGTTTCCTTTCATATTTACATCTTAGGAGGGTTAAGCTGATAGGCTCCCGAAGAAACCGGACTCCCCAGACTCCCCCCGGACAGACCTGGACAAATAGAGAAAAGTTCAGGCACACACCAGTCCGGACTTTTGGGGGAAATCCCCAACTTGGGTATCCTCTGAGGTGTCTAAAATTCCATGTGGCAAAGGCCTGCTAACAACATCCCCCAACTCACCCGCAAAGGCTATCAGCCACATGGCTTTGTTTGGGGAACATATTTTTTGGATCCGGCAACTTGTGGGTATCGCGTGTGGGAGTATTCGCCGCGTTGTATGGTGCATTTGGCAAAAAACTGCGTTGGGACAGGTATGTGTTTATGTTGCTGTTTGATACACCCTTTCATGGATTGAAACAGCATTACAACTGGTATGGCGCGATAGTAATCCCAATTGGATTCTAAGATGGTTTCAAGTTTCAAGCGTCAACAGTTTCAATGTGGTGAACCATGGGTGAAGGAGGCTCTAGTACTATTAAACTGGCATGTGGGGAAAAGACATTAGTTCTTTCTCACCACAAACTACCATTGGCAAATGCGTGTTCCAAGATTGACCAGGTTTGCCCTGTCAACATTGTCAATAACAATTTTTACTTGCAAATATTACCCCTTTGATTCAAGTAATGGTTCCTGGAAAATCAACATGATTTAGCATATTGTTTCTACATTTTCTACTTTACTTGAAAAAAGGTTTCTACATATCCTACTTATTTAGCAAATTGTTTCTAGTACTTAGCAAATGGTGTTTATTATTTAGCACATGGTTTCCAGAATTTGGTACATAGTTTCTAGTATTTAGCAAATAGTTTCCAGTATTTAACAAAAAGTTTCTAGTATTTAACAAAATATATCTAGTATTTAGCAAATAGCTTCTAGTGTTTGGCACATTGTTTCTACCTGTGCAAGAAAAAGTGTCTGGATTTTACAGAAATGGCAAATAAAGAAACCAACGCACTCCACAAATAACCGATATACAAAACCAAAATTATTCAATTTGCCTTCCTCCACTTTTTCCTTGAACCAAATCATTCATTCTTGCGGCGATGTTGCCTCCCTCAATCCAAAAAAATGCGTTTATTCAGGTGCTAGGGTGTGTGCGCGCAGCGTTCGGACAGATCCCGTAGAATCTAGAAAAAAAAATGGTACTGACAATTTGCCAGCGCGAAGATTATAAGTTTGCCGATTTTGGCTGGCAGAGCTGCAGGGTTTGATGTTTGTTGTGTTTCTGTTATTTTTCCTATCGTTTGAAAGGCGCCCACCCTAGAATATCCCGACGTCTCGATGACAGAGACGATGGTAAACTGGCAACCCCCTACGTTTGACGTACAACTAGGTTCACTTATACAAATCGTTTTTTTGCATGCAGTCACTGCATATTTCTCTGCGAAATGCGATTCCAAAATATCTCTTCAAATTATTCTCCTTGCAGAAATCCAAGTCAAACAGACAAAGATAAGTTTTGCAAAGGAAAATTTTAACGGTTTATCTTTAAAGAAGGCCTGATTCTGGATCAGTGAAACGGCGGCCGTGGTGTGCCTTTTGCGTTTCTTGCGCTTCAGGTCTTTCCACTCATCCCCGGATTCTCTATCTATGCACCCAGAAGCGCTTCAAAAAACAGCCGGCGGAAGCGATGCAAACAAATGACTCATTTGTCAACACACAAGTGTCTCGAGTCCTACCCGCCTAACTTATATCAACTATATCGCCTTCACCCGCTGCATGCGCGCCTGGCCAAACACAGGGATGTCGTTGTCAATTAAACGGTTGAATCTGCAAAGAATGGCTTTGCAGTCATCGCAGAAATGGACGAATGTCTGCCCCACAGGAGTTAGCTGTACATCTTTCTTGGGCAGTCTTAAACTGGAAATTAAGGTCTTCATTGTTTTTTCATGTTTGTTCATTGCATTTATATAAAGTACGGATGACTTAGGATTTAAGCCCCCCCTGATGTAAAATGCAGCCACTTGCAGCCACTTGCAGCCACTCGAGTGGCCGCAAGTGGCCGCAAGTGGCCGCCAGCATTCTCTTGTCACCGGCAGCCACTTGCAGCCGCTTGCAGCCACTCGAGTGGCCGCAAGTGGCCGCAAGTGGCCGCCAGCATTCTCTTGTCACCGGCAGCCACTTGCAGCCGCTTGCAGCCACTCGAGTGGCCGCAAGTGGCCGCAAGTGGCCGCCTGACATCCTCCCACAGAAACTTTTCCACATTTTCCGCGGCTAACCCACGGAAACTTTTCCACATTTTCCGCGGCTAACCCACACTCGGAACGACAGGGAAAGACCCACAACGAAAACGCACGAGTTTAAACGAAAAGGAAGGAGAAGCAATTATGAGGAAATGAAGACAACGCTGCAACGAAAAATGAAGAGACTTGGAACGACAGGGAGGGACCCACAACGAAAACGCACGAGTTCCAACGAAAAGGAAGGAGAAACAATTAGGAGGAATGACTTATTAAAAGAGGAGGACAACGCTGCAAGGAAAAAAATAGGAGACTTGGAACGACAGGGAAAGACTCACAACGAAAACGCACGAGTTCCAACGAAAAGGAAGGAGAGGCAATTAAGAGGAAAAACTTATCAAAAGAGGAGGACAACGCTGCAACGGAAAAAAAGAGTCTTGGAACGACAGGGAAAGACCCACAACGAAAACGCACGAGTTTAAACGAAAAGGAAGGAGAAGCAATTAAGAGGAAAGACTTATTAAAAGAAGCGGACAACGCTGCAACGAAAAAAAAGTCTTGGAACGACAGGGAGAGACCCACAACGAAAACGCACGAATTTAAACGAAAAGGAAGGCGAAACAATTAAGAGGAAGGACTTATTAAAAGAGGAGGACAACGCTGCAACGAAAAAAAGGGAGCTTCGAGAAGCCACATGACCTAGAATTATTGGCCGTGCCTTATCAAAAGAAACTCCCTCAACATAGAAATGAGGACAGTACAATACTTGACATTGCCAAGACTCCGCCCACGGAGAATGTTATAAATTTTTCCGTGCGCAGGCAACGGAAAATTTCCAATATTCTCCGCCCAAGAGAGGATGAATGGTGAAAAATATAGTTTCTTCTCATCGGCAGCCACTTGCAGCCACTTGCAGCCAATTGCAGCCAATCGAGTGGCTGCCAGTGGCCACCAGTGGCCGCCAGTGTCCGCCAGCATTCTCTTCTCAGCGGCAGCCACTTGCAGCCACTTGCAGACACTCGAGTGGCCGCACGTGGCCGCCAGTGGCCACCAGCATTCTCTTCTCATCGGCAGCCACTTGCAGCCACTTGCAGCCAATCGAGTGGCCGCCAGTGGCCGCTGCCGCAAGTGGCCGCAAGTGGCCGCAAGTGGCCGCAAGTGGCCGCAAGTGGCCGCAAGTGGCCGCAAGTGGCCGCAAGTGGCCGCCTTTGCCAAAATCAAATTCGTGCCCTTCTGCACGCTCTCTGCCAAATCAGCCACAACTAGCCTTTGAAACGCCAAATCCCAATGCTTTTGAAATCTTCTGAAGGACGAAATGGCCCGGCCCTATGGGGCTGCCAGGCCGGCAAGAAATCAGCTTCAACTTGCACCTCCAGGGCCTTCTGAACCTGGCAACTGGCGCGCGATCCAAGATTACCATCTTCCTAGGGCACGGAACTAAGTCCAAGGGAACAACTCTTTGACCGACATTTGGTGCGAGGAAGGTTGCCCAACCGTGCCTGCTGATAAGGCAGCTTGGGAGTTGAGTTTCTCCCAGAAACGTTTGGGCGTGCCAAAAGCAGATCGTGCGTGTCGCAAACAGTAGGTGGCACCTACAGTCTATGAGGAACGAGTTCTGTACGTATTCCGCTTGGAGGATAAGTTTCTGCCCAGCATACTGTCCGGATATGGTGCCAACGAAGACAGTGTGCAGGAGGGCGCGCAGTTATTCAGTGATCCTGCCACTGGTCCGCATGCATGATGTTTCTGAACCCCCCGCTTTTTTTCGTTTTCAAAATGCTAGACGTTTGGTAATGGGTCCTCCAAGTATTTTTCTCTCTTGATAAACGCAAAGAAAAGAAACACCATCAAAAAAAATTACCGCGCGAAATATAAACTTTTTTTTTCGGCGTTATCTTTTCCGTAGCAAGACTCTTTATGGAATCCCGGGCAGTCATGCCTGGACGATAAATTATGCACCTTGTTGTTGGTGCCGTGACACACAGGCGATGCATGTTATAAATGAAAAAGGCACCACACGGTGTTCAGGGGTATTTTTTGCAATTTTGAACGGCAGGGCCTTTTGTAAATGATCCATCTTAGGTCATTTTCATCCAAGGATTTCAGCCAAGGATTTGTAAATGACAATCCACTGAAAGGAAAAAATATGCAAGATGAAGTCCATGGGTTTGAGGTATGTGGTGTGGGGCAGTGGTTCAGGAAGGGCTTCAACCTATCATATCATTTGAACAGTACACGAAAAGCACCGTGTCCAGATGGGCACAGCGAAGCGAGGAAGAGCCAGAGCAGGCTTGGCAGCCCAGCTGCGCACAGGGAAGAGAGGAAGAGCCAGAGCAGGCTTTGGAATGCAGGGCACGGGGAATGGAGCAGTTTGCGTTTGAGCCAAGAAACGCGGAGGAGGCTTCCCACGACTGGTGGGCGGAGGGAAGGGTGCAGTTTGGAGAGCACGCTGCTGCCCAACAAACTTGGCAGTTCAGTTGGGCAAAGGGAAGCGAGGAACAGGCTTGGCAGGCCAACTGGGGACACGAAAGCGAGCGGTTTGCTTTTGAGCCAGTGAACGAGCAGGAGGCCTTTCACGACTGGTGGGGTAGGGAAGAGAGCAGTTTGGAGAGCATGCTGCCTGTAGACGCCCGGCGAGCGAGCATTTTCAATTGCCGGGAATGGTGGTTTTATAGAACCAAATTGGGAGTTACCCTGAAGACAGGCAGATGTCAAGGGGGATGTTTAATCAGTCATGTTGTCCTCTTATCTTAGAGATTATATAACAAGAGAAATTTTGGATTTTGTTTGTAGTGCCAAGTGTCGTAAGAGAGAAAAGATTCGCTTGGTTGTTTTTGTGCTTATGTGCCCAAAACTATCACGCAGAAAATTTGGATTCGTGAGCATGACCAAAAAAATAATCAAAATGTTCCAATGGAAGGCCGTAATGATTGCTGGTCTCCATGGGGTTGCGCGCAGAAGAATTCAAAGGATGTTGGTTGCCAGGAGGAACCCAACGCACCATGTCCATCTCCTTGATCCCGCAGATAAACCTGGTTGCGGAATTTGTCACAACGATTTCATGCGTCTCCGTCTTCTTCCCTTTTCCACGTTTGTTGATCGGATCCGGGAATAGGCGAAGACGAAAAACTCATGTGACCAACGCAAAGCGAAGCAGGAGCCGATGAACGCCGAGACCGCTATGGAGGAAAATGCGAGGAAGGAACCGTCGGAGCTTGGCCAAGCTGCTGCGCTTGGATTTTGTGAGTTATCGTCAAAAAAGCTTGCTTTGCGGTAAAGCAAAGGATGTGCTGCGGGGAAGGGATAAAAAGTTGTTGGCGCGCAGATAAAATGTCGAACGTGCACCAATGTTTTTTGGCATTAGTGAAAACTGAGATGGTTGCATGGGTTGCTGAATCAAAAGCTGGAAATATCGATTTGCAAATGATTTATTTTCATTTGCCACGAAGGTCGCTGGAACATGTGGTTGGCCAAAACGCATAGTCAAGTGGTGCCCTTCTGATCGCTGGCAAGAAAATTTTCCACAACAACCAGTTCGAAGCAGAGGACCTTCCGAAGAGATGGGACGACAATTCAAACGGTTTTTGCCATCAGTACCTTCCAGTCTGTTGTAGCTGTGTTGAAGCAGCCGGGCAGCATGACTGGGTTTGGAAACGCGATCTCTTTTTTTTGGGGGGTTACATTTTGTATGTGAGGAAATTTGACGAAATTACACATCTGATGTGGTTGGCCCGTGTCTTTCACGGACCGTACTTGCGCACTCGAACGGACGCAAAGCAAAGCAAAACTGCTTGTGGATGAGTTTGAACCTTCCAGGACAAACCCCTTTTATTTGGAGATGACCTTACGGAGCAGATATCACATTCCAGTTCCTATGGTTTACTTTCCACTCCATTAGGTTTTTTTTTCTCATCTTTTTCCCCATTTCGTGCGAGCTGTAGGCCCCCAGCAAAATCTTGCGAAACTCTCTAGTTTTCTTTGCTTCGATGTTCCTGATGTTAGTGGCGCTGTCGCGATCTGCTAATGATGTGGCCAAGACTGATGTTATGTTTGGGGCGGCACCCCCAGCAATTTTCTATCAAATTTAGCGGTTAAGTGTGCACGAATGATGGGTTATTCATGATCAAACCGTCATGGGGAGCAGGCCGGGGGTGAGATAATAGGATACTCCTAATAGCAACAGGCAGTGATAGTGATGAAAAAATGATGAAAATATATGCTGTTGATATGATGAGCGGCGTTTTGGTAATTAACATTTCTTAGACATCTACAGCCTTCAGAACCTGTGCAAAAACAGACCGCTCATAAGCATGACGCCTTTTTAGGACTGAACTGTGCCCGTGTGCCGGTCTATCTGTTTATCTGTGTGCCGATCTCTCTCTTTTCTCTCTCTCTCTCTCTCTCTCTCTCTCTCTCTCTCCCTCTCTCCCTCTCTCTATCTCTCTCTCTCTCCTCTCTCTCTCTCTCTCTCTCTCTCTCTCTCTCTCTCTCTCTCTCTCTCCCTCTCTCTCTCTCTCTCTCTCTCTCTTTCTATGTCTCTCTCTCTCTCTCTCTCTGTGTCTCTATCTCTCTCCATCTCTATATATCCCTGAATTTCCCTATGCTTCTCTACTTTTCATTTTTGTTATTTCTTCATTCATTCATTCATTCGTTCGTTCGTTCGTGCGTTCGTTCGTTCATTCGTTCATTCATTCACTCTTTCTTTCTTTATTTATTTATTTGTTTATTTCTTCATTTATTTTCCTTTTTGTATTTATTTATGTGTCCATTATTATTTTAATTATTTTTTAATTTAATTAATGAAATCATTTATTTTTTTTATTTTTTTTATTTATGTATTTATGTATTTATGTATTTATTTATTTATTTATGTATTTACTTGTTTATTTATTTGTTTGTTTTTATTTTATTTTATTACTTATTTGTGTATTTTAGATCTTTGTTTATTGTTTTTTTTTTAATTTATCTATTTATGATTTAAATTTAAAACGCATGAATTTGAGGTTTCTAGTGGCGCATGCGAGATGCTTGACGGTTAGGTTGACGGAGAGGTCGGTGGTGAGATTGACAGGTTCTCTTTTTGTGACAGTGAGGTTGGGGGAGAGGTCGAGGGTGAGGTTGACGATCCGTCAAAGTGTCCGCCAAGCTGTCCGCCGCATTTTTTTTTAAGATAAGTTTTTTTTTATTTCGAAGGGCGTATTTCATCAAAATAAATCTTATTTTGTTGCGGCGGACGCCTTGGCGGATACTTTACAGACCGTCAACCTCACCGTCTACCTTTGTGTCAAATTCACCGTCATGAATCACGGATCCGTCAAACTCACCGTCAAAGTGTACAAATTGTGCACCAAGTCTTGTCTATGTAATGTAATTAATGTAACGTACTGTACTGTAATGCAAAGTGAAGTGAAGTAAAGTAAAGTAATGTAATGTAATGTATGTTCTGACGACTTAGGACTTATGCCCCTCTGCTGACATGCGATTTTGTGCACCAAGTCCTGCGTATGCAATGTAATGTAATGTACTGTAATGTACTGTAATCTAATGTAATGTATGTTCTGATGACTTAGGACTTTTGCTTCTCTGGTGACATACGATTTTGTGCACCAAGTCCTCTGTATGCAATGTAATGTAATGTAATGTAATGTAATGTAGTGTAGTGTAATGTAATGTAATGTAGTGTAATGTAGTGTAGTGTAGCGTAGTGCAATGTAATGTACCGTACCGTACCGCACCGTACCGTACCGTACCGTAATGTAATGTAATATAATGTAATGTACTGTAACCCAATGTAATGTAAGTATGCATGTTCTGATGATAGCAGTTGAAAGTATGGTTCAGCAGTCGCCAAAGAGTGTCATCTCTGCAAAACCAGAGGGACACGCGGCTGCTCGAGGAGAAAATCCCGCAAATGCGGGTTTTCCTTTACGTGGCCGCGCGCTGCTCCCACAATGTTCGTCAAGGTATGTCAATTCTACTTTGTTCTAGGCCATTGAAATGGAAATCGACATGCTCAAACTTCAGGTGCCAGCTGAACTATATGTTAAATCTGTCCTTTCGCATCACGGTTTTTAACAGATGCACACCGACCCTGACTGGAGAAAATTGTGAACCGTTTTGCCTTTCTGCAAACTGTGCAGGGCCCTGCATTTTGATTGCTTGTGTTCTGTATTTGTCTTGCTCATACTAACTTGCGTTTTGCTCTTACTTTGTGGCATCAGGTTGCAGTTCGAAAATTATGTGGATTGTTGACCACGAGGCGTTTTCTGTTTTTGAACACAATTGAACTGTGCCCCTGTGTTTTCAACGTTTTTGTTGTCTATTGGGCAGGACAGACGAATTGTTTTGAGGGAACAAAATTATATGCGCAGCAGAGCTGTTGGCTCTCAGAGAAGCAAACTGCGCCGCAACGACTGGATCTGCGCAGGCTGGGCCTGTAAGAGGTTTTCAGGCCAGGTCAGAGCCGAGTGATTGCTCTTTATTCAAACAGACTGCACCGCCCTCCGCAGGGGACCCCATCCGGGTGGACTCGCAGATGCCGCAGGTCAGGGTTTTGGTTTTGGATTTCCGTATTTTTTTAAACCTATATCTATACGCATGGATACATGTTGGGTGTGGCCCAGATTGAATGTCTCACACATGTTGCACATACTCATGCACACACATGTCCGTCACACATCAAACATACGACATACAAACTATGATGTGATACAGCATACGAACACACTTTTGTAAACTTTGTCTTCAGGGTCGTGGCGTCGGTTGTCCGGCTTCCCGACATGAGGCCGAAGTCAAAGTTGTAGCCTCCTGCCCAGAAGATCACCACGACCGGGTAATGGCCATTTGCAAGGGGTCGGGATTTCACAAGGTTTTTGGCAAGAAGGGCGATTTCATTGATGCGCTCAAGAGCGGAGCTTGCTGGTTCGACCTCTGGAAAGCGAAGGTTTGCCAGACCGTGCTGGTTGCCACTATGCACGCAGAGTGCTCTGTGGTTCGATTTTTTTGCATTGAAGGCGGCCCCAATTGCGACGAAGAGTACAAGACTATTCGATCTGAAAAAGGCCGTGAAAGATGATGTGAAGAAACAGAACGGTCGAGAGGTGCAGGTGGTATGCGAGTGGATGCCCATGGAGCTTTTTGAAACACAGTTCGGCACTTTGGCCAGTCCGTTTGTGATTACATCCGGGTTTAGTTTGATGTAGTGCTCTACTTGTGGGTGCCAGTTGTATGTTCCAAGGTTTTATGCAAGTTGCTTTGCTCAGGTAGCCAAGCGTAGGACAGAAAGGGCCGATGGTGTCGGGTGTTGCCCATGATGTGTAATTAGTGACCAGAATGTTTCCAGCTGCTGGTGGTGCGGGTACTTGGTGGTGATTCCAGCTGTGCGAACCGTTTGTGTTAAACAGGTTTGAACCTGTTTGAGGAACATTACCCCATGCAAGGATGACATCCCAGCGCGAGTCGCAGCCGACGAAGCAGCGGCTGCGAAATGTTTGGGCCTCAATCCATACTGACTAAAAATAGAACTTGATGCTACCCCAGGCAGAAGATTTAGAAGCAATTTGAAGTTGCACTTCAAGTTCCATAACATTGAACATCAGGAGATTCAAAGTTCGATAAGGTCAGTTTCTGTTGAAATTCAATCGAATTTGAATAAGCAGACTTAGCAGACTTGGACTTAGATATAAATTTAAAACATAAGCATCAAAGGAACGGAAAAAAACCATCTTCATTTCTGCTTTATTCCTCCGCGCGGCGAGACCGACACATCGCCCATGCGGCGGAACGCTCCTCAACCCCGGCTGGTTGGCTGGTTTTGTTTGCCTTTAAGTTTTGCTGGTGGTGCATCATGATTTTGCATTGTTTGGTTTACGACTTGACCGGAACGACACCTGCAGGAAGATCCAGAACTCGTCGCAGCCGACGTGCGAAATGTCTGGAACTCGGTCGGCACACTATATAGATAGAACTTGATGCTACCTCAGCCTCAAAAGTTCAAAAGGTTTCAATAGTAGCAGACTTGGACTTAGAGAAAACACAAAGATCAAAGGAGAAAAACATCTTCATTTCTTGTCGCCACGCGCCGAGGCAAAGACATCGCCTGGGCGGCGGCCTTCGGCGACCTGCCGGCGGTCCGCGGCTTCATGCGCCGGGACCAACGCTGCCTCGACCAACCCTCCGAGGTCTTCGAGATCCCCGGCGGAGTGGCAGCGCTGCACCGGGCAGCCGCCGACGACCACCCGGCGATCGTGGCGTTCCTCGTGGCGAAGGGCGCCGCCGTGGACATCCTGGGCGGCTTCGACCGCGGGGAGCTCAGCGATCGCCGCCGGTGCTCACAGCGCCGAGCGCCACTCCGCCGGTGCTGAGGTGCCACTCCGCTGCATTGGGCAGCAGTCAACGGCCACATGGAGTGCGCCAAGCTCCTCCTGGCAGCAAAGGCCTCCGTGAAAATTAAGGACAGCGACGGCTGGGGGCCTCAGCCAATGTCCCGTTTTTGAACATCGTTTTTCACCGGCAATCACAATAACAGATATCACAGATATAACAGATATAACAGGTGCAATTCAACGAATGTGGGATGTCTCATTGACTTATGACATATTTTTTAAGTTTTTTAATTTTGTTTCAACTTCAGCATGGGATTTCACTGGATTTATCATCTCGGGTTCTCGTCTTCAAAGTACCCTTGAAATTCAAGAGCCGTGATTTTGGGGCGTGTGTTTGTTGAAAAAAAAGGGTTTAGAGATGTTTAGAGTCCATAGATGTCTTTGACACCCGTGTGAGCCAAATGAGAAAAATGAAACAGCGCTTTCCGCACATTGTTTCCACACGTCAAATTCTGCAGTCTGCACGGTGATCCATGGAAGTGATATTGGAAAGGGCCACTTCGAATCTCAGCTCTGCTTCCCAGGCAGGACATCCTTGGATCTCGCAAGAAATACGGGACACACAGAAGTGGTGAACCTGCTGATGGGCACAGCCTCTTGGCTGCACGGGTGAGGCTCAATGCAGTGACCCAATGGCATAGTAGGTGGGAATATCCATGGGTGAAACATGGTGAAACTGCTGGCATTGGTAGGGATGAAAACATGAAAGGCGTAGGGATAGTGTAAGTCGGTACCAGGGATGTTTACGCATCTGATTTTGGACACATGACCCATGAAGATCCATGAAGCCTAAACCCATTGCCAAATCATCACAAGCCACCGGCCAAAAAATGAGCACAGGTGAACCACGAACTTGATTGAATCTGCAGAATTGATTGTGCGAGAACAAATCAAATTATCAGATTATGCGTGGACAGAACAGGTATGGTTTTTTGCCGCTTGACTATCTTCAGCACTACATGGCCTAAAGGTCACCGATGGTCACAAAGTAGTCATTTGTTTGATGTCTCTTCTGTCCATATCGTTTTTTGGGGTTGAACAATTTTGAGTCCCAGATGTTGTTTGCACATTTGCTCCGCCCAAGGCATGAAATATAAGGCCTGGCACCGGGAATAGCTCTTTTGGTGTCTCATGTGCCAGTCAGTTTTAGTTGGTAATGACAGGTAATAAAGAACTGGAGCGATCATCAAAACATTCACGGGAATGATAAACATGGCTAGGGCTAGCAAGCAGCTCCTACTTGCCTGTGAGGAGCTTTGTTTCATGGTTAATTAGCAAACGTGCGACACTTGATGAGCATTGCAAGCACCAAAACTTTAACTGCTGGGTTTATAGCAACATGCTGGGTATCTTTAAACATTAACCAGTTGTCCTTGGCAGCAAGATCTCTCCAATGCAGAACCTTATCCATATACAGTTTGTAGATTGTTTTGGCGCAAGAAATGTTAGACATGTCGGCGAGTGTCTGACAACATGAAATTTGTGGGAAAACATCTCCAGTCACCTGCTTCGCCTCCCGTTTTCGCAGGTTTGCTGATTTCTACATACGTCAATGTCGGGCCAAAGGTGCCTTTAGACAGAATCCTGTGAAAAGATCAAAGATGTGCCGTCCAACGCCGTTGGGTCCACAGGGTGTGGATTAAAATTAGGTCCCGGTAAAATTGGGGCGGCTTTCGATGGTTTAATTATGTTTTATGAATTCAGTGCGGAAACTAGAACCTAAAATGATGAATATTTGTGATTGCATGGGGGTTCTCTCATTTTCAGGTTGCGATCAAGATTGAACTTAGCAAGTGGCTGGAATCTCTGCTGTGCAGCCATTAGTTGTATGACATCACACCGCTCCTTCCTGTTTGTGGTGGATTGCTATGTTCAATTCTCTTGTCTTTGAATGTGATGACATGGTGAGCAAATGTCGTGAAATGACTTCTAGGTCCAAAGAGGTGGCAACTCAAGTAGTTTTGTTGCCAACGGAAGAACAACCCACTACCCCCAAAGGTGGTAAATATATTTTTCAGGTAGTCTTGGAATGCAGTTTCCACGACAGTTCGGCGATGGTCCCATGATCGCAGGCAAGACGTATCGGATCTTGTATCGATTCCTTTGCATTGACGGTATTATGCTGCAATCAAGTTTCACCTGGGATGAAATTGCCTTTGAACATGTGCAATGCATAATCGATGTCACTGGTTTCAGGTTCAAAGCAACAACAGGGAGTGAAACGCACATCAATGTTGCACCATGTTAAAGATGAACACTCGTGCCACCCATCAACGTTTCTTGTTTGGGAAGCTACATATATTCCTCAGTGCGTTGGGAGTTCATTTTAGTTGCTTACTACTTTCAACTGTCAAGCTGCAATTTCAAGAGCACAGGGTTTGATTGGGTCGTTGGAAGAAGGGGACCGGTTACAAGAGAATGCTGGCGGCCACTTGCGGCCACTTGCGGCCACTTGCGGCCACTCGAGTGGCTGCAAGTGGCTGCCATTTCCAAAATAAAATTACGCGCCTCCTGCGTGCTCAATGTGATCAGGGTTGCTTGTTGCAGGGTGAAATTTGCAAAATATGAAACTGGCACATTGCACCATAGTTGCTTCATACACAGTCAAACCTTTAAGTTTTACTCATTCCAACTACTGGACCTGGATCCCCTGTGTTATCATTTCTTGTCACTGCCTCCTTGTCTTGCCTCCGCTCACCGCCCCAGGCCCGCAACTTCTGGGTCGGCGGCAATGGGGTGGAAGACCTTTTTAATCCGGCGTTGCCGCCGTGCCGTGTGTGTAGCCTGCAGCTAGAATTTAGCTACCCAGGGCGCGCCCTTGCCTTCACTTTCTGTTTTCACGCTTTTGGGCCGCTGAACAGGCATGAAAACGGAGTTTGCTGCCAAAGACTGTTTGGAAGGTTCATTTTGGGGCACTGTTTGACGATGTTTTTATTGGTTCTGTTGGCGCGTGCCAAAAACCAAAACACCGTAATTTACAGTTTTGTTTGGTCTTATTGACATGGAACTAGTACTTTTTGAAACACGTTGAAAACTGTGTAAGGACATCCTCTCAAGTTTGCTCAAGCCTCTTTGCGCGCATCATTTTAAACCCGAAAAAATGTTTTTAAAATGGAATGCTACAGCGGGGTTTTGGAACCAAAATAATTGGATGCTATTCCATTTTTGTGTTCTAAAATTTGGTCTTACATGGTATGCCTAACTCTTGCCAACATAATTTTTTCAAAAAAAATGAAACCGCTGCATTTCAGGAAAAAACGATATGGACATTTGATCCTCAAAAAAAAACGCGTGAAACCAATCAAACGAAAACACTGGAAAGAGCACTCCTTGATACCCCATTTCATTTTTCAGTGGGTGGAAGGCACAGATGGTCTTGTCATTTCCAACCGAACCAGGTTTTTGGCCGCAAGGTTTGCATCCTTTCTTGCCAAACCATTAAAATATACCCCAACCCAAAGGCCCTCAGAATGTACCTTGAAGTATCCCTTTTGACATGAATTTAGTTTTGGGATCCCCCTTTGTATTAAGTGAAAGGGTTGGTGTTGACAATTTTATAGTGATAAATCAGGAGGACATGACCCCCCTTTCCGAAAATGCATCTATAGAATCAGAGACCCCAAGGTATTTTCAAGTTGGCAATCTCTATAGAATCGATGCCGCCAAGTCACTCTCGTAGATGGTTGGGGGGGTTAGTTGGCCTTCTATAAAATCAGGCTCCCCAAACCTTCTTTATTGACAGCTGACCTGAATACTCTAGTTGCTCTTGCCCATCTTGCCTTATGCACTTCAATTTTATAGAGCCCAAAGGCTCCAAGTGTTCACTGCCAACCCCTTCAATTTTATAGACTGGTGAAAAATGCCTTAAAGATCTTGAAAATCGCTCTGTTTCGTTTTGTTTCATTTTGTTTCCATCCGTTTGCTCTTTTTTAGCGGAAAGGCGGAAAGGCTGGCTCGAGGACTTCGACCCAAAAACGGTGAGACACACTGGGGAGACACAACGGGGAGAAAGAAAGGGGAGACACAACGGAGAAACACAACGGGGAGACACAACGGGAAAATGATGCAAAATGAAAAATGTCACTTTTATAGTTTGTAAACCAGAAAAAGCTGCTTTTGTAATATTGTAAGATATTGAAATGTCAAAATTGTACATATTTGCTGAATATAATTGATGATAACTGATGAAACCCTGATGATGGATCTCCAACAAATCTCCAATATATCCCAAAAGTATCCAAAAGTATCCAAAAGTTTCCAAAAATATGTCAAGATTCCAAATGATTCCAAAATATACAAGATGATCAAGGATGATCAAGGATGATCAAAGAATTGTTGTGGGAAATTGGTTCTGCCAATACTTCTCTATAAAATTGAAGAACATGACATACATCCAAAGAGAACAGATCCCACTGTAGAATCGCAGTCCCTAAGACTCTCTGCTGACTAGTCCTCAGTGCTGTATTCAACATGAAATCTCTATAGAATCAGAGGCCCCAAGGTCCTCTATAAAATTGTAAGCGTTGACGTTGGGTAGGTACCCCTTATTAAGTCAGGGGGTTAAAATGCACCATTTTCCTGGCCCCAACGTTCTCAATTCTGTAGAGGAAATTCCAAGGGGGATATTTGAAGGTTCTGAAGATTATGGGTTACGGCCAAATTTATTGCTTCATGTTCGGCCTTTATCAGATCGAACGCAGCAACTTTTAAAACAAACATGGTGTTTTGTGCTTCCCTATTCTATGAATGGACCTGCTATGAGTGGTCCCACTGAAATTCACAATTGAGTTTAGGTTATGTTCGCATTTCATACAAAATAATCTTTTCGGAGGTTGGTCAATATTCTGGTCCCGAAAAACTGCCCGCACGCCACCCCCTTTTCGCGAACCGTTCGCGCCCCATCCAATCGGGACAAGGAATTCTGATCATGTTTCGTGGCGGCAATATGTGTTTATAAATAGTGGTATGCAGACTCGTTGAAATTTTAAGGTTTCTTCTGTTCTCCAATCCCACTTTCAATTACTTGTATTATGGTACACATATTCCAGACAGACCACATAAATATGATAAAGAAACATTTTATAGTATGGGTTTAATCATTTCATCCGGACATGGGTTCTTCCCTTCCATATAGAGCTTCAATCAAGGGGGATCGATAAACAGCTATTGACAAGTCAACTGCAATGACACCGCCTAAAGTGAGTCTTTGGCATCCGCACCCCTGGGTCCATGTGTATATATATAAATAGATATATATATATATATATATCCATAGATAGATATAGATAGATATAGAAAGACATATCTTTGTATAGATCTGTCTCGAAGAGAGAGATATATATATATATATATATATGTGTGTGTGTGTGTGTGTGCGTGTGTATCTAAATCTCTCGAAAAATGTCTCTATATATCTACATATGCTGATCGCCATGCAGCCATGGAGCGTCCAATAAATGTGGACCCTGATGTATCTCCGGAATGAAAACAATGCTGCTTACCCCAGGCACGCGTACTGCAGGTACTGCTGATGAGAAAGCTTGTGCCCACTCCACAGCGCATCCAGCCATCTGCCCTGCACTGTGTAGTCCTTGAACGCATCGTAGGAGCTGGTGGCAACGAAATGGGTTCCTACCTGCACAGATCGCCCGGGTGAATTCCACCCAGCACTCAAGGCATGTCAGCCGAGGAAATGATCTGGTGGTGGGTCCAGACAATTAGATTAGATGTGATGCTGGCGACGAAACAATCTACATATGCCGCTTGCTGTCAATTCCTGTCTCTGCAAACGGCCATTTATCGCGAAGCAAAAAGTTTCTTTCGCGCATCCTTCGCGAACTGCATGTGTATCTTTCGCGCAACCCATGTTGAGCAATAACTCCGCTTATGAAGATTCAATCGGCACAGGCCAAATCACACCAAATTAGCACGGAAAAGTGCTTCATAGCCTTGCAAACATTGTGCTAGCATCACGGAATCCCCTTCGCGAACAGGTTCTTGCTGCTG
Source organism: Cladocopium goreaui (assembly GCA_947184155.2). Lineage (NCBI taxonomy): Eukaryota > Dinophyceae > Suessiales > Symbiodiniaceae > Cladocopium > Cladocopium goreaui. The sequence goes on along the minus strand of CAMXCT020003195.1, from coordinate 16,573 downwards.
AGGAACTTTTTTAGCAAGGCTTACTGGGCCACGCCCTTCAAAATGCCCTTTAACTTTACCTAGTCTTTTGCAGCACTTGCGTGCAACTGTCGTGCAAAGACTTGTCTCCGCAGACCACAGCCAGGAGCACGGGGGGGCGGCAAAGGAAAAACAAACACCAGGTGCCTTGGTGTTTGGCTCTTGCAAAGTGTCCCTGTTCGAAGCTTGGCTGCTGCATTTCGCGGTTGTTTCTTGAGACTTCAGAAAGCAACGTTAGGCAGGACCAGCGGCAGGGGCAAGGATGTGCTTGGCCACCATGGTATTTGGCTCTGGCGAAGCGTGACCTTCGGAAGCTGGCTGCTACCTATGAAGGGAAAAGCCAATGTGCGGTCCCAGTCTCCTGCCGGCCCCCCGACAGCAGGGAGGCGGTGGTAGCCCTTAACAAGCGGTACTGTAGACAATGAGGATGATGCATTCTAGCCCCCGTTCGCGACACTTTCGCGAAGCAAACAGTTTCTGTTTCGCAAACAAACTTTCGCGCGGGGTCCCAGCACAAATGAACTGTGTTTGCAATTGAAACTCGTTATCAGGACCTTCAGATGGATCACCACATATATATGTTTATAGGCAGAGATATATTTCGATATATCGATAGTGATAAATCTTGAATCAATGCGTACAAAGAAGAAGGATTGCCTATGCAAGACCAACCACGTAGATAGCGGTGCAATGAGTTCAGTTCATCCAAATCAGGCTCGTGGGTGCCCAGACCAAGGTGGCCTACAAAATGTTTGACTGCAAACACGATCTGCTGCAAAGCTGCAGTTCTAAGATGATCAACTAGAAAGCTACGTCATGCCTGCTGCCACACGATCGGATTTAGTGACAAAGGTGGCCTACATGAACTGCAACTTCAACATGAGAGAGAAGTCGTTACAAGGTAAAACCCAACGGAGTGCACCTTTGCAGACCAAAAGTTTAACATGTCCTTGGTCTGCCGCATCTCGCCAGAGTGCGCCCCGGGGCCCGACATGGAAAGTTGGGCTGCGAATGCCCTTGAAACGGCGAGCGCCGTGGCATGATGCCAGTGACGGGGCGGGCGAATTCCAGGAAAGCCAAGAATCGGTAGACCGGCCCGCATCCTCGAACGCAAACTTGATTCCATCGTGGCACTCCATTTGCCGACCCACTCACACGTTGCAAGCCAAGTAAGGAACTCATCGAAATCCGCCAGCTGCAGCTGCAAGGAATTGTAGGTTACCAACACTGCTCGTGCGCGAAGACGAAAAGGGCGGGCATCACCTGTGAAAAATGTGCAACAATGAAGTGGCTGCGACTAGGACTCATGACTATACCCCTTCTAGTTCAGTCTCTCCCATCTGCATGCAAGGCTGAGGCTTGCCTACTGTCAATGATGCATGTCATGTCCATCCACTGCTCTAGGTCTCTTACCCTCCGGAAAGCACCGTCCCGGATGCAGGGACAGAATGGCAACTACTTGCGGTCTGACCTGGTCCTGGGCCTGCTGCCATATCCACATCCTCTTGGGTCGATGCTGCTGCACCAGCTTCGTCTGCTGCTGCAACGCCCTGCAAAGCTGATTAGAAACAGTGTGAACCAGCACCCGGCCGTGCAAACCAGAATGGTGCACCAAACAGGACGCTGAGCAAGTGTCGCAGGCAGGGTGAGAAATGTGAAAACGGGAATCCCACTAGTATCCTTTACCACTCCTACAAATACTTTTCCTTTCCTACCTTTTCTCCCTATCTCCCCTTTTGCTCCACCTCACCCGCTCTGTCTCCCCGCCCTCATTTCCATCCCTCCCGAACAACGGGTCGCAGTTCTTTGAACCCGACAAACAGGTGAGCACTCATAGAGGTCTCAATGATGTCTCGCAGCTTTGAGTTGTCACTCGGAGACAAGGTGCAGTTTCTCCCAGGCGCGCGTTGCCGCTTTGGCCAGAAGTCGGCGCGAGACAATTCACCCGAAATTTCGGCACCTCGAGCTGGTTGGCTTGCAGCAGTTCCCGCAACGACCCGCACGCAGCACGCTTCCGTGTCGTGGAGGATCTCATGGCTCGGCCCAAGTGCAATGCGGAAAAATCCTGTTTGCATGGCATGTCTTGGGTGCAAGGCTCCAATGCGATGTGCTACGTCAGTTGCTTGCGACACCCCGCTTTGCTGTCAGGTGGCCCATTTCCTTTGGAGAGGGCTTGACACTAGAAACAGCAAGGAACTCACCACCACTTCCTTAAAGCAGAATGCAGGTCACAGGCTTGAGCATGAAAAAAGCACATGGAGCAGATAGTCTGCTAGCTGGACGTGCATATGGCCCACAGGTCTGGAAAAAGCGTGTCGACTGTTGACACCCAGGAATGCTGCTGATGATTTCCGCTAGAGAAATGTGACTGGTAGAGGCACGTGTCTGAGTAGCAATATCTACAGAGACGGTCTGCCCCAGAAACAAAACCGCTCACGGCCATGTTTTCACCCGACGTGACTGCAGTTCTCTCCGGCTGCCGCTTCGCACACGTGCGATCCACAGACGCCATGCTGCGACAGCACTGCAAAAAAAAGGAATGGAAGCTGGAAGAAGGGGTGGAAAAGAGGTAGATGTGATGGGGGAACATGGCCGCTGCAAATGATGGAATGGGAAGGATGTGCATGGGGGTAATGTCTTAAAGCTGCTGTTGCTGCTGCGCGCGGCAGTACGCAATTACTATAGGCGGGCCCGCAGCGGGACCGCGGCGGGACCGCAAAATGTGGGAATTCCCACGATTCCAGGTTGCAGGCGGGACCGTTCCCGCCGTCGGCGGGACCACTTTACCTGTGAATTTATAGGAGCGGGACCGCATACCCCGTTTGGGAATTATAATAATATACCAGGGGGGGTCAGGTGATGTTTTGAGGTGGGGTGTGGGAAGATTCTTGGGGAGGTGATGTTTTGGAGGTGGGGTGTGGGAAGATTCTTGGGGAGATATCTTGTCTATCTAGCGTTGTATCCCTGGATGTCTTCTAAATGGGTCTCTGGACCGCGCATGTCTTCCAAGCGCTTTGTCTTCGACATGGCGCTTGCAAGTCTGCGGTTTCCAGCTTTCACTCCTGCCGCGCTATGCCTTTGGCATTGGGATTTTCAGCCTTGACATGGTCTCATTCCAAGCGCTCTATGTCTTGACCATGGCGCTTGCAAGTCTGCGGTTGCCAGCTTTCCTTCCTAGTGTCCATGCCTTTGGCATGGTGCTTTCGAAACTTCACATGGCCGCTCTCACTCCAAGCGCTCTATGTCTTTGGCATGGCGCTTTCCACATAGTGCACGGCTTGACTCTACTCATGCGGGCTTGCCATTGGATGCATGCGACGTGCCAGCAGACACGTCAAATCACTCACATCCAGCTTTCCTGCTTGTCGTAGAAGACGTCTTCGTTTCCTTTCCTGCAGGCTATGGAGTACATGTCTTTCAACATGGGTCAGCGTTCACATGTCCCACCTGCACTCACGAAAAGACACCGTATCCATGCATTTACATGCACTCTCCTGGTTCTGTAGTTCTTTGGTGGCTGCTGCTAACTGGCGTTTCAAATTTTTGCGCTCTTCCTTCAGCACAGCACCCCTATCAGCCGCGGCCGGTGGGGCTGCAGCGGCCGCGGCGTTTGCATCAGCAGCGGACATGGCACTCAAGGCGGGCGAACAACAGGCTTGCTCCACTCAAACTGCATGCAGTCCTCAAGATGATCCTGTGTTTTCTTTGTGCTTTCCTGGTACCTCCTTTTCACCCCTGTTCACGACCCCAGAAACATGGCTACGAGAATGTGACAAAATGGTCATGCACCGATGTACCCTGATAGTATGTCTGCCAAGGTGTGCTCTGCCGCGCAATTTTTCTCCCGGCTCGCACCTCGTCACAACAGAGCCGTGTACGCGTACGCCATACGGCGTCGCTCAGGCCAGATGCTTTGCATGGCTTCTTTAGAGGGCTTGCTGCCTGGCGGCATATGCAGTGGCATATCCATAAATTTTCGCAACTCCGTATGGAGGTGCGCCGTATCGGGCGGCTTCGCCGCACCAACAGATTCAAAAGTGCGTTTCCAACTCTTGCCGGCAAAGTAGCTGGGCACTGCATGAGTTCAAAAAGCCAGGCTAACGGGTCTATCAAACCCTCACAGGAACCTGCCCTCAGTTCCTGGTACTTCCTCTTCAAATGTGTTTTCAACGGGTGGAAACCTGCTATATCTAACGGTTGGATTTTGTCTGTACATCCGGCTGGTATGTACAGGAGCTGGACACCATTGCGCCGAGCGCACACCATGGTTTCCTTGCGAGATGTGAGGACGCAACATCCAGCAACAAGATAGGTTGAAATGGATAAGGTTTTAAGACTTTGCCTAGATCGCGCACAATCTTGGTGATGTTCTTGCAGGATGTCCAAGCACTTTTCTGACGTACTATGTGCAGCGCCGTTTGTGGCAAGCGCCGCTGGCCCCTCAGCAACTTCTGTGTCAGCTTGGTCTCAGTCCCAAAAAGTAGTGCGGCAACTTGCCTTGAATATGCGGCGCATCACAAATGATGCTCACATAGGTCAAAGCCCCTCGCACGTCTTGTTTCCGGACAGGCATGCGAAGACTGGCATGTCGTGGCAAAGCAACGCAGCCGGGCAATTGCAGCATGGTGTAGGGAATGCTAGTTTCGTCTAATTTCAAAAACAGCGGAGTCTTGTCCACAAACTTCGTGTTCACGTAGTAGGAGAGTAACTGCCAAAAGGTTCTCACCTGACAGGGCGAAGCCGAGCAGGGAGGCTAGGAAAACATGACCACATGGGGGAGGAGGTCCGAATTGCAATGAGCTTGCCCGGCCCCATTTTTGGAGCCGGAAAACGGTCGCAAAAACACGACAGTGCTTGGCGCCTTAGCCTGCACCGTGACTGGGTCCCTGTGCACTTGTGGACGTAGGACTCGGCGCCGCAGGTTCCACTTGGCTCGGAAGCGCTGCACCCATTGATTCACATGCCGGCGCGGCGGCAAACCCTCCAGGAGGCTGCCAAACCGCGCTTTCTCCCACGTGGCATAGACATCCAGCGATAGCGGTGCTACACCGACGTGGTTGCAAGCCAGAACCCAGTTGAAAGTGTTAGCCTCTGCCAGAAAAGCGGCTGCATGCCGCACTGGCCGTGCCCACGGAGTAGCGGAAGGTGAAAAAATGTGCTGCAAGTCTAAGTCTGTGGTGCTCAAAAACAAATCTTCCACCACAACCCGTGTTGTCCCTGAGGTCGGCTTGACTGCTGGCCACAGGGCAGCGAAGCGAAGCGCTAGCCCCATATTGCAGTCCGACAACACATAGACGGCAACGATCGCTTTGCAAGCAAGAGGGCTAAAACCTCCAGAGGCTGCTTCCTTCTTTGCTCGGTATCTGGCATGCTTGGTTTGCACTCCGGCCGCTCTGTTTCTGGCAAGGTCTGCTTGCAAAGTTGCAATGGTTTCTGCTAAAGCCACTGGAGTCGCCGCAGGTGCGTGAGCCATGGGGCAAGGCTGCGGCCACCTGGGTGCTGTCTTGGATGTCTTTGCATGGAAGCCTATACCCTTCTGTTGCTGGGCTGTGACTCTGTGGCATATGAATGCGAAAAATTGGTGCTGTTACAGCCATGTCCTGTGACTCATGTGGCGCTGGATCCACACCGAAGGCCCGACAGAGCTGCTGCATGCAATCTGTGAGTGATGGCTGAGCGGCGGCTGCAACAGATTCTCCATGCTGACCTAAACACAACCTCCTGGACTGCAACTCCTAGAAGGAACCCTTGCAACTCTGAGAAACAATGCACGTACAGCATGCACCCACATGGCAGAAGCACATTGAGGGTTCAAGCAGCTGTAGACCCAAATCTCCCCCGCAGGCGGTTTCAAAAACCTAACCCAAGCCATGCCTTTCTCTACCCCATGCAGGCTGTTACTCCAAATGATAACACGGGCCGGTAAGCTGCACCAAATGCTGATTCTCGCGAATCCATGGTTCGTCATCATCCCAGTCAGTTGATTCATCTATGGTGATCACAATGGGGACCCTGAATAAATAAACCTGATCTGAGAATATGTTCGTCTGTGACTGGCCTAAGCGATGAAAGTCTGGGTTTGCCTGAAATAAGGCCCGCTGAGATAGCACAAAGGACATAGAATTGCAATTGTCGAACAGGATAAAGCCGTGAGAATCTCTGTCGTAATGTTGTAACTCAGCGGCTGTGGCACCCTGGACAGTTTGAATGAAAGGAGGCTTCTGGATATACGTAGGCAAAACGAAATGGAGGCATTTTGCCAAGGTGCTTTTGCCAGCGCGCGCGGGCGCCCGGAGCACAAGAAATTTGTACCGAGAATCTAAAATGGAATACTGTTTGGCCCAGTCTTCGACTCGGGCAACCACTTCTGGCAAAAATGGCTTTCGCAATGGCTGGAGCTGAGCCACCACTTCGGCCTGCTCACGTCGGAGGGAGAACTGACCCATCGTCTCCTGCATCCGCACAGGAAATCGCTTCCAACACCGCCAGACAAACGAGTCCTCGGCACGTGCACCTATAGCCAACCAAGCGCACACCCTGCCACAAAATGCTGCACACGGTTGACACTTTTATTAGCTGATACTTTGTGGAGACCTGGCCCTCTTTCTGAAAATGCATCTATAGAATCAGGAACCCACAACACAACGACGTATTTTCAGCAAAACTCACCTCGTTTGACAATCCATATTTAGAAAAAACATCGTGACCAAAGTCACTCATCGTAGCACGCCGTTTTTTTTGGATTGGGGGGGTTTTAGTTGGCCTTCTATAAAATCAAGGCTCCCCAAGTGTCATTCACACGACGCTGCTGAATGCTCCAGTTGCTCTTGCCTACCTTCCCTTATGCATTCCCAATTTTATAGAGCTCAAAGGCTCCAAGTGTTCACTGTCAACCTCTTCGATTATATACAAGGATGATCAATGATGATGAACGAATTGTTGTGGGAAATTTGTTCTGCCATTACTTCTCTATAGAATTGAAGAACATGACATACACCCAAAGAGAACAGATCCAACTATAGAATCGCAGTGGCTAAGGCTTTCTGCTGACTAGGACTCAGTGCTGTATTCAACATGAAATCGCGACAGTACGCAATTACTATAGGCGGACCGCAGCGGGACCGCGGCGGGACCGCAAAATGTGGGAATCCCACGCTTCAGTTGCAGAGACACAACACCAAACGCGGCGACAAACAAGGTCCCGCAGTCGGCCGGGCACCCACTTACATAAGCCAGCACACAAAGAATTTATAGGAGCGGGACCGCATACCCCGGTTGGGAATTATAATAATATACCAGGGGGGGTCAGGTGATGTTTTGGAGGTGGGGTGTGGGAAGATTCTTGGGGAGGTGATGTTTTGGAGGTGGGGTGTGGGAAGATTCTTGGGAGATATCTTGTCTATCTAGCGTTGTATCCCTGGATGTCTTCTAAATGGGGTCTCTGGACCGCGCATGTCTTCCAAGCGCTTTGTCTTCGACATGGCGCTTGCAAGTCTGCGGTTCCAGCTTTCACTCCTGCCGCGCTATGCCTTTGGCATTGGGATTTTCAGCCTTGACATGGTCTCATTCCAAGCGCTCTATGTCTTGACCATGGCGCTTGCAAGTCTGCGGTTGCAAGCTTTCCCTCCTAGTGTCCATGCCTTTGGCATGGTGCTTTCGAACCTTCACATGGCCGCTCTCACTCCAAGCGCTCTATGTCTTTGGCATGGCGCTTTCCACATAGTGCACGGATTGACTCTACTCATGCGGGCTTGCCATTGGATGCATGCGACGTGCCAGCAGCCACGTCAAATCACTCACATCCAGCTTTCCTGCTTGTCGTAGAAGACGTCTTCGTTTCCTTTCCGGCAGGCTATGGAGTACATGTCTTTCAACATGGGTTCAGCGTTCACATGTCCCACCTGCACTCACGAAAAGACACCGTATCCATGCATTTACATGCACTCTCCTGGTTCTGTAGTTCTTTGGTGGCTGCTGCTAACTGGCGTTTCAAATTTTTGCGCTCTTCATTCAGCACAGCAACCCTATCAGCCGCGGCCGGTGGGGCTGCAGCTGCCGCGGCGTTTGCATCAGCAGCGGACATGGCACTCAAGGCGGGCGAACAACAGGCTTGCTCCACTCAAACTGCATGCAGTCCTCAAGATGATCCTGTGTTCTCTTGTGCTTGCCTGGTACCTCCTTTTCACCCCTGTTCACGACCCCAGAAACATGGCTACGAGAATGTGACAAAATGGTCATGCACCGATGTACCCTGATAGTATGTCTGCCAATGTGTGCTCTGCCGCGCAATTTTCTCCCGGCTCGCACCTCGTCACAACAGAGCCGTGTACGCGTACGCCATACGGCGTCGCTCAGGCCAGATGCTTTGCATGGCTTCTTTAGAGGGCTTGCTGCTGGAGGCATATGCAGTGGCATATCCATAAATTTTCGCAACTCCGTATGGAGGTGCGCCGTATCGGGCGGCTTCGCCGCACCAACAGATTCAAAAGTGCGTTTCCAACTCTTGCCGGCAAAGTAGCTGGGACACTGCATGAGTTCAAAAAGCCAGGCTAACGGGTCTATCAACCCTCACAGGAACCTGCCCTCAGTTCCTGGTACTTCCTCTTCAAATGTGTTTTCAATGGGTGGAAACCTGCTATATCTAACGGTTGGATTTTGTCTGTACATCCGGCTGGTATGTACAGGAGCTGGACCCCATTGCGCCGAGCGCACACCATGGTTTCCTTTGCGAGATGTGAGGACGCAACATCCAGCAACAAGATAGGTTGAAATGGATAAGGTTTTAAGACTTTGCCTAGATAGCGCACAATCTTGGTGATGTTCTTGCAGGATGTCCAAGCACTTTTCTGACGTACTATGTGCAGCGCCGTTTGTGGCAAGCGCCGCTGGCCCCTCAGCAACTTCTGTGTCAGCTTTGTCTCAGTCCCAAAAAGGTAGTGCGGCAACTTGCCTTGAATATGCGGCGCATCACAAATGATGCTCACATAGGTCAAAGCCCCTCGCACGTCTTGTTTCCGGACAGGCATGCGAAGACTGGCATGTCGTGGCAAAGCAACGCAGCCGGGCAATTGCAGCATGGTGTAGGGAATGCTAGATTCGTCTAAATTCAAAAACAGCGGAGTCTTGTCCACAAACTTCGTGTTCACGTAGTAGGAGAGTAACTGCCAAAAGGTTCTCACCTGACAGGGCGAAGACGAGCAGGGAGGCTAGGAAAACATGACCACATGTGGGAGCAGGTCCGAATTGCAATGAGCTTGCCCGGCCCCATTTTTGGAGCCGGAAAACGGTCGCAAAACACGACCGTGCTTGGCGCCTTAGCCTGCACCGTGACTGGGTCCCTGTGCACTTGTGGACGTAGGACTCGGCGCCGCAGGTTCCACTTGGCTCGGAAGCGCTGCACCCATTGATTCACATGCCGGCGAGGCGGCAAACCCTCCAGGAGGCTGGCAAACCGCGCTTTCTCCCACGTGGCATAGACATCCAGCGATAGCGGTGCTACACCGACGTGGTTGCAAGCCAGAACCCAGTTGAAAGTGTTAGCTCTGCAGGAGAAAAGCGGCTTGCAGACGGCATGGCAGTCGCCAGGAAGTCGATGGAAGGGGGACAAAAAAAAAAAAAAAAGAAGGAATTGTTTGTTGGGGACAGGGGGGTGAAAAAATGTGCTGCAAGTCTAAGTCTGTGGTGCTCAAAAACAAATCTTCCACCACAACCCGTGTTGCCCCTGAGGTCGGCTTGACTGCTGGCCACAGGGCAGCGAAGCGAAGCGCTAGCTCCATATTGCAGTCCGACAACACATAGACGGCAACGATCGCTTTGCAAGCAAGAGGGCTAAAACCTCCAGAGGGTGCTTCCTTCTTTGCTCGGTATCTGGCATGCTTGGCTTGCACTCCGGCCGCTCTGTTTCTGGCAAGGTCTGCTTGCAAAGTTGCAATGGTTTCTGCTAAAGCCACTGGAGTCGCCGCAGGTGCGTGAGCCATGGGGAAAGGCTGCGGCCACCTGGGTGCTGTCTTGGATGTCTTTGCATGGAAGCCTATACCCTTCTGTTGCTGGGCTGTGACTCTGTGGCATATGAATGCGAAAAATTGGTGCTGTTACAGCCATGTCCTGTGACTCATGTGGCGCTGGATCCACACAGAAGGCCCGACAGAGCTGCTGCATGCAATCTGTGAGTGATGGCTGAGCGGCGGCTGCAACAGATTCTCCATGCTGACCTAAACACAACCTCCTGGACTGAAACTCCTAGAAGGAACCCTTGCAACTCTGAGAAACAATGCACGTGCAGCATGCACCCACATGGCAGAAGCACATTGAGGGTTCAAGCAGCTGTAGACCCAAATCTCCCCCGCAGGCGGTTTCACAAAACTAACCCAAGCCATGCCTTTCTCTACCCCATGCAGGCTGTTACTCCAAATGATAACACGGGCCGGTAAGCTGCACCAAATGCTGATTCTCGCGAATCCATGGTTCGTCATCATCCCAGTCAGTTGATTCATCTATGGTGATCACAATGGGGACCCTGAATAATAAACCTGATATGAGAATATGTTCGTCTGTGACTGGCCTAAGCGATGAAAGTCTGGGTTTGCCTGAAATAAGGCCCGCTGAGATAGCACAAAGGACATAGAATTGCAATTGTCGAACAGGATAAAGCCGTGAGAATCTCTGTCGTAATGTTGTAACTCAGAGGCCGTGGCACCCTGGACAGTTTGAATGAAAGGAGGCTTCTGGATATACGTAGGCAAAACGAATGAAGAAGAGTGGAAAAGGGGAAGAGCCCCCGCGGCTGACGGGCCTCCCCCAGCTGGTTCTCCTCCCTGCCGACGCCCCCCTTAGTATTCTCCCCCGTGTGGAGTGACCCCCCCAGGGTTGCTCCCATGTTTCTCCCCCCCCCCCCCCCCCCCCCCCCCCCCCCCCAAACAAAGGACTTCACCCTACTCCCAGAAAAGCCCCCCACCCCCCACAAACAAAAACCCCAACCCCCCAAAACACCCCCCTACCCCCACAACCCCCCCACACCCACAACCTTTGCCAGCGCGCGCAGCTGCCCGCCGACGCCACACAGCAAAAGACACCAACCAATTCCTGATCCACGAGAATCTAAAAGGGAATACTGTTTGGCCCAGTCTTCGACTCGGGCAACCACTTCTGGCAAAAATGGCTTTTGCAATGGCTGGAGCTGGGCCACCACTTCGGCCTGCTCACGTCGGAGGCGACTTTCGCCCTCCTGCTGCATGACTGCTTCCACAGCGCGTTTGCGGGTGATATAGCCCAAGCGCACCTGCAACCTGCTGCACACGGTGTTGACACTTTTATAGTGATAATTCTGGGGACATTGGCCCTCTTTCTGAAAATGCATCTATAGAATCAGAGACCCCAAGGTATTTTCAAGTTGACAATCTCTTTAGAATCGCTGCCCCCAAGTCACTCTCGTAGAGCCGTTTTTTGGTTGGGGGGGTTAGTTGGCCTTCTATAAAATCAGGCTCCCCAAGTGTCATTCATTGACAGCTGACCTGAATGCTCCAGTTGCTCTTGCCTACCTTACCTTATGCATTCCCAATTTTATAGAGCTCAAAGGCTCCAAGTCTTCACTGTCAACCTCTTCGATTATATACAAGGATGATCAATGATGATGAACGAATTGTTGTGGGAAATTTGTTCTGCCAATACTTCTCTATAGAATTGAAGAACATGACATACACCCAAAGAGAACAGATCCAACTATAGAATCGCAGTGGCTAAGGCTTTCTGCTGACTAGGACTCAGTGCTGTATTCAACATGAAATCGCGACAGTACGCAATTACTATAGGCGGGACCGCAGCGGGACCGCGGCGGGACCGCAAAATGTGGGAATTCCCACGATTCCAGGTTGCAGGCGGGACCGGTCCCGCCGTCGGCGGGACCACTTTACCTGTGAATTTATAGGAGCGGGACCGCATACCCCGTTTGGGAATTATAATAATATACCAGGGGGGGTCAGGTGATGTTTTGGAGGTGGGGTGTGGGAAGATTCTTGGGGAGGTGATGTTTTGGAGGTGGGGTGTGGGAAGATTCTTGGGGAGATATCTTGTCTATCTAGCGTTGTATCCCTGGATGTCTTCTAAATGGGGTCTCTGGACCGCGCATGTCTTCCAAGCGCTTTGTCTTCGACATGGCGCTTGCAAGTCTGCGGTTTCCAGCTTTCACTCCTGCCGCGCTATGCCTTTGGCATTGGGATTTTCAGCCTTGACATGGTCTCATTCCAAGCGCTCTATGTCTTGACCATGGCGCTTGCAAGTCTGCGGTTGCCAGCTTTCCCTCCTAGTGTCCATGCCTTTGGCATGGTGCTTTCGAACCTTCACATGGCCGCTCTCACTCCAAGCGCTCTATGTCTTTGGCATGGCGCTTTCCACATAGTGCACGGCTTGACTCTACTCATGCGGGCTTGCCATTGGATGCATGCGACGTGCCAGCAGCCACGTCAAATCACTCACATCCAGCTTTCCTGCTTGTCGTAGAAGACGTCTTCGTTTCCTTTCCTGCAGGCTATGGAGTACATGTCTTTCAACATGGGTTCAGCGTTCACATGTCCCACCTGCACTCACGAAAAGACACCGTATCCATGCATTTACATGCACTCTCCTGGTTCTGTAGTTCTTTGGTGGATGCTGCTAACTGGCGTTTCAAATTTTTGCGCTCTTCCTTCAGCACAGCAACCCTATCAGCCGCGGCCGGTGGGGCTGCAGCTGCCGCGGCGTTTGCATCAGCAGCGGACATGGCACTCAAGGCGGGCGAACAACAGGCTTGCTCCACTCAAACTGCATGCAGTCCTCAAGATGATCCTGTGGTCTCTTTGTGCTTGCCTGGTACCTCCTTTTCACCCCTGTTCACGACCCCAGAAACATGGCTACGAGAATGTGACAAAATGGTCATGCACCGATGTACCCTGATAGTATGTCTGCCAATGTGTGCTCTGCCGCGCAATTTTTCTCCCGGCTCGCACCTCGTCACAACAGAGCCGTGTACGCGTACGCCATACGGCGTCGCTCAGGCCAGATGCTTTGCATGGCTTCTTTAGAGGGCTTGCTGCCTGGAGGCATATGCAGTGGCATATCCATAAATTTTCGCAACTCCGTATGGAGGTGCGCCGTATCGGGCGGCTTCGCCGCACCAACAGATTCAAAAGTGCGTTTCCAACTCTTGCCGGCAAAGTAGCTGGGACACTGCATGAGTTCAAAAAGCCAGGCTAACGGGTCTATCAAACCCTCACAGGAACCTGCCCTCAGTTCCTGGTACTTCCTCTTCAAATGTGTTTTCAATGGGTGGAAACCTGCTATATCTAACGGTTGGATTTTGTCTGTACATCCGGCTGGTATGTACAGGAGCTGGACACCATTGCGCCGAGCGCACACCATGGTTTCCTTTGCGAGATGTGAGGACGCAACATCCAGCAACAAGATAGGTTGAAATGGATAAGGTTTTAAGACTTTGCCTAGATCGCGCACAATCTTGGTGATGTTCTTGCAGGATGTCCAAGCACTTTTCTGACGTACTATGTGCAGCGCCGTTTGTGGCAAGCGCCGCTGGCCCCTCAGCAACTTCTGTGTCAGCTTGGTCTCAGTCCCAAAAAGGTAGTGCGGCAACTTGCCTTGAATATGCGGCGCATCACAAATGATGCTCACATAGGTCAAAGCCCCTCGCACGTCTTGTTTCCGGACAGGCATGCGAAGACTGGCATGTCGTGGCAAAGCAACGCAGCCGGGCAATTGCAGCATGGTGTAGGGAATGCTAGTTTCGTCTAAATTCAAAAACAGCGGAGTCTTGTCCACAAACTTCGTGTTCACGTAGTAGGAGAGTAACTGCCAAAAGGTTCTCACCTGACAGGGCGAAGCCGAGCAGGGAGGCTAGGAAAACATGACCACATGTGGGAGGAGGTCCGAATTGCAATGAGCTTGCCGGCCCCATTTTTGGAGCCGGAAAACGGTCGCAAAAACACGACCGTGCTTGGCGCCTTAGCCTGCACCGTGACTGGGTCCCTGTGCACTTGTGGACGTAGGACTCGGCACCGCAGGTTCCACTTGGCTCGGAAGCGCTGCACCCATTGATTCACATGCCGGCGAGGCGGCAAACCCTCCAGGAGGCTGCCAAACCGCGCTTTCTCCCACGTGGCATAGACATCCAGCGATAGCGGTGCTACACCGACGTGGTTGCAAGCCAGAACCCAGTTGAAAGTGTTAGCCTCTGCCAGAAAAGCGGCTGCATGCCGCACTGGCCGTGCCCACGGAGTCGCGGAAGGTGAAAAAATGTGCTGCAAGTCTAAGTCTGTGGTGCTCAAAAACAAATCTTCCACCACAACCCGTGTTGTCCCTGAGGTCGGCTTGACTGCTGGCCACAGGGCAGCGAAGCGAAGCGCTAGCTCCATATTGCAGTCCGACAACACATAGACGGCAACGATCGCTTTGCAAGCAAGAGGGCTAAAACCTCCAGAGGCTGCTTCCTTCTTTGCTCGGTATCTGGCATGCTTGGCTTGCACTCCGGCCGCTCTGTTTCTGGCAAGGTCTGCTTGCAAAGTTGCAATGGTTTCTGCTAAAGCCACTGGAGTCGCCGCAGGTGCGTGAGCCATGGGGCAAGGCTGCGGCCACCTGGGTGCTGTCTTGGATGTCTTTGCATGGAAGCCTATACCCTTCTGTTGCTGGGCTGTGACTCTGTGGCATATGAATGCGAAAAATTGGTGCTGTTACAGCCATGTCCTGTGACTCATGTGGCGCTGGATCCACACCGAAGGCCCGACAGAGCTGCTGCATGCAATCTGTGAGTGATGGCTGAGCGGCGGCTGCAACAGATTCTCCATGCTGACCTAAACACAACCTCCTGGACTGCAACTCCTAGAAGGAACCCTTGCAACTCTGAGAAACAATGCACGTGCAGCATGCACCCACATGGCAGAAGCACATTGAGGGTTCAAGCAGCGGTAGACCCAAATCTCCCCCGCAGGCGGTTTCACAAACCTAACCCAAGCCATGCCTTTCTCTACCCCATGCAGGCTGTTACTCCAAATGATAACACGGGCCGGTAAGCTGCACCAAATGCTGATTCTCGCGAATCCATGGTTCGTCATCATCCCAGTCAGTTGATTCATCTATGGTGATCACAATGGGGACCCTGAATAAATAAACCTGATATGAGAATATGTTCGTCTGTGACTGGCCTAAGCGATGAAAGTCTGGGTTTGCCTGAAATAAGGCCCGCTGAGATAGCACAAAGGACATAGAATTGCAATTGTCGAACAGGATAAAGCCGTGAGAATCTCTGTCGTAATGTTGTAACTCAGCGGCCGTGGCACCCTGGACAGTTTGAATGAAAGGAGGCTTCTGGATATACGTAGGCAAAACGAAATGGAGGCATTTTGCCAAGGTGCTTTTGCCAGCGCGCGAAGGCGCCCGGAGCACAAGAAATTTGTACCGAGAATCTAAAATGGAATACTGTTTGGCCCAGTCTTCGACTCGGGCAACCACTTCTGGCAAAAATGGCTTTTGCAATGGCTGGAGCTGAGCCACCACTTCGGCCTGCTCACGTCGGAGGCGACTTTCGCTCTCCTGCTGCATGACTGCTTCCACAGCGCGTTTGCGGGTGATATAGCCCAAGCGCACCTGCAACCTGCTGCACACGGTGTTGACACTTTTATAGTGATAATTCTGGAGACATTGGCCCTCTTTCTGAAAATGCATCTATAGAATCAGAGACCCCAAGGTATTTTCAAGTTGACAATCTCTTTAGAATCGATGCCCCCAAGTCACTCTCGTAGAGCCGTTTTTTGGTTGGGGGGGTTAGTTGGCCTTCTATAAAATCAGGCTCCCCAAGTGTCATTCATTGACAGCTGACCTGAATGCTCCAGTTGCTCTTGCCTACCTTACCTTATGCATTCCCAATTTTATAGAGCTCAAAGGCTCCAAGTGTTCACTGTCAACCTCTTCGATTATATACAAGGATGATCAATGATGATGAACGAATTGTTGTGGGAAATTTGTTCTGCCAATACTTCTCTATAGAATTGAAGAACATGACATACACCCAAAGAGAACAGATCCAACTATAGAATCGCAGTGGCTAAGGCTTTCTGCTGACTAGGACTCCGTGCTGTATTCAACATGAAATCGCGACAGTACGCAATTACTATAGGCGGGACCGCAGCGGGACCGCGGCGGGACCGCAAAATGTGGGAATTCCCACGATTCCAGGTTGCAGGCGGGACCGGTCCCGCCGTCGGCGGGACCACTTTACCTGTGAATTTATAGGAGCGGGACCGCATACCCCGTTTGGGAATTATATAATATACCAGGGGGGGTCAGGTGATGTTTTGGAGGTGGGGTGTGGGAAGATTCTTGGGGAGGTGATGTTTTGGAGGTGGGGTGTGGGAAGATTCTTGGGGAGATATCTTGTCTATCTAGCGTTGTATCCCTGGATGTCTTCTAAATGGGGTCTCTGGACCGCGCATGTCTTCCAAGCGCTTTGTCTTCGACATGGCGCTGGCAAGTCTGCGGTTTCCAGCTTTCACTCCTGCCGCGCTATGCCTTTGGC